>WWET01006560.1:21999-42307 GCA_011038615.1 Limnodynastes dumerilii
AGGGGCAGCAGATGAAGGGGGACAGTATGTGATGAAGGGGCAGCAGATGAAGGAGGACAGTATGTGATGAAGGGGCAGCAGCTGAAGGGGGACAGTATGTTATGAAGGGGCAACAGATGAAGAGGGACAGTATGTGATGATGGGGCAGCGGGGTATATAGGTGGCACAGTATGTGATTAAGGGACACAGTATGTGATGAAGGGGCAGTGTATGGTAAAGGTGGCACAGTGTATGATGAAGGGTATGATGATGCTCTTGTATTAAAAATCAAGCAACATTATTTTTCCAAAATCTGAAGTTTTGAAGTTGAATTAAAATAATTAATAATAAAGGATTTCCTTCATTTCAATTCAAAGGGGTAACGTTGGTGAATCTAAATATATTTTGGGGTCAAAAATAAAAAAGTTCCCTGACCCCTGCTCTAGAGACACACATGGGGGGTAGATTGGATGGCTTTAGAGACGCACAAGAGGGCAAGAAAGGCTGGATGCAGGTATATTTAATATGTGTAGATTTCTATAATTTATTAGTTAATTCCTCTTGTAGTTTTACTTTCAGAAATTTGCTTTAATTGAATGTAATCCAGTAAAATGTTTTGTGTATTTGTATGTGTATTGTATAGCAAAAACTAGGTTGAAATGTGTATTATATGGTGATAACTAGGATGCAATGTGTATTGTTGAAACAGTCTGTGGGTGTAACAGATTATACGCAGATAATTTTATTTGTTTCATTGATACAGCCATCCTCCGGCCATGACTTTTTGACGACACCCATTGACTTAGTGGTGCGCCCCCGTAAAAATTAGTAGATGTCCCGTTTTGAGTAAAAAAATAAATGGTCACGTTAATTATACACCGGTTACTCTCTATATACTAGTATACATTACATTACCAGTGATTATCATTATCATATATTATACATGAATTATACACCTGTTACTCTCTATATACTAGTATATATTACATTACCTGTTATTATCATATACTGTACATGTATTATATACCTGTCACTCTCTATATACTAGTATACATTACATTACCTGTTATTATCATCATACATATATTATACACCTGTCACTCTCTATATACTAGTATACATTACATTACCTGTTATTATCATCATATACTGTACATGTATTATACACCTGTCACTCTCTATATACTAGTATACATTACATTAACTGTTATTATCATATACTGTACATGTATTATACACCTGTCACTCTCTATATACTAGTGTACATTACAATACCTGTTATTATCATATACTGTACATGTATTATACACCTGTCACTCTCTATATACTAGTATACATTACATGACCTGTTATTATCATATACTGTACATGTATTATACACCTGACACTCTCTATATACTAGTATACATTACATTACCTGCTATTATCATCATGTACTGTACATGTATTATACACCTGTCACTCTCTATATACTAGTATACATTACATTACCTGTAATTATCATATACTGTACATGTATTATACACCTGTCACTCTCTATATACTAGTATACATTACATTACCTGTTATTATTATCATTTACTGTACATGTATTATACACCTGTCACTCTCTATATACTAGTATACATTACATTACCTGCTATTATCATGATCATTATTATATACTGTACATGTATTATATACCTGTCATTCTCTACAGTACACACTAGTATTCGCTATATTATGAGTTATTATCATTATCATATATAATCACCTGTCAGTCCTGCATATTATATACAGTAATCTATGTGTTTGTTATTTAGTGACTGACTGGTCAATGTGTATGTGATGTGTGACGAAGGATCTCTCTCCTAGACAGTCACACCCTCTGGTATTCTAACAAGGGGGTGTCTGCGGACGAGTCGGCCCTCTCTGAGTTCACCTGTGAGGGATATCTGGATGATCAGAAGATTGTGGAGTACGACAGAGCATCTCAGCTCTTCAAGGTTGTGGTTCCATGGATGAATAACGTGAGTGAGGATTTCTGGTACCGACACACGAAGATCGGGAAAGACAATGAGGAGGCTTTTGAGCTGTATGTGAAGACTGTAATGAGCCGCATCAACGAGACCGGAGGTAACACACAGCGTTCTGTTTATATTCGCTGCTCTTGTGAAAAGCATTCCATTATGGAACGCCGGATCTGCCAAGTCTCACTCCATGATGGAATCGCGTTTCACGCTCTATGGGCCTGATTCAGACTTATTAACGGCAGGCAATTTACGCACGTGGCATGCGTAAGTCTGGATGTGGGAACGCACTGTGCGTGTGCGCGGCAGATGTTACTCATCAGAACTCTGATTGTACGTAACTTGTGCGTAACTCCTACAATAGGGCGAAAGGCTGAAAATACACATTGTGGACGGAGAGAGGCAATTAAAATGTACAGTAGAGGCTGGGTCAGGCACTTATGTATAACAAGGCAATATGTACGACCAGAGACACGCAAGGAAAAGTGTACGTATAACGGTCTTAAGTCTGGATCAGACTCTGTGGCCCAGATCCTATGTTAAGTAAGACAGGTGACTTTTGCAATTCATTTGTGTAAGTCCCCTGTCTCGGGACATCTGTGCATGCTGCGCCAGTTATTCCACGTGCGCTCTTCCTGATGTATGTAACGTATGTAACTGACGCATAAGACCCAGCACGATGATCGCATCCCTGCCATACAGAGGAGGATAGCCTTGTCAATGAGGGGGCGGGGGCAGGGAAGTCCCGTTACGTCTGGCCACAGACCTAGTCGTAGAAACTTAAGGTAGGAATCTGGGCACGTAAAGGCCCAGATTTACTACCATCAGCGGGGGGTGCAGGGGGCGTACACTCTCCACTACGTGCGCATACCTACGGACCCTCGTATGCATGTAAAGCACGTGGGGGTCTGGATCACACTCTATGGGCCAGATCCTGAGTCACGTTTCCATTATGTTTCATTGTGTATCGTTATTGCTATGCGCTGCCTGAGCCACTCCCCTCGCTCCTATGTACTTTCCAAATCCTGCCTTACCTTTACACAGCGTAACTACGAGGTATGTACAGGCTGCACGTATGTAACTGCCTAAGCCACGCCCACACGGTGCAATTTAAATGCCTCACCCCGCCTCTAAATCGTAATTTTGTGTGTCGTATGCCTGGCACGCCCCTTCGTGCACACACACATACACACAGACTCACACATATACAAACACTGCACAGCAGACAGACACACACACACACACACTGCACAGCAGACACACACACACACACACTGCATAGCAGACACACACACACAAACACTGCACAGCAGACACACACACACACACACACACAGACTCACACATATACAAACACTGCACAGCAGACACACACACACACACACACACACAAACACTGCAAAGCAGACACACACACAAACACTGCACAGCAGACACACACACACACACACACACACACAAACACTGCAAAGCAGACACACACACACACACACACACACACAAACACTGCACAGCAGACACACACACAAAAGGCCAAGGACTACTGAAGCCCCTTCTGGGGCCAGATCCCGACCCCCCGCACACTTTACGTGCGCGTGTGGGTCCGTAGTTACGCAGCCATAGCGGGAAGTGCAGGCCCCCTGCACTCCCTGATGTCGGTAGGAAATCTGGACGTGTCCAGATTGCTACCTTAACTTTTACGACTAGGTCTGCGGCCATACGGCCTTCTTAAGGAAACTGTTATCTACCCAACGATCTGGCAACAATGAGACGCTGCTAAGGTTTTACACCGTCCACAAGCCACAATTATTCCCCCTCTCTGTTGCATTGTCGTTCAGATGATAAGAACAGTCAATGGGAAGTATCACTTCCCGGTCTCCTGTGTCTGCTTATTCTTACTGCAAATTGTGATGAGCAAAATGAGTGGAGATTCTAAGAAAGAGAAAAAAAATGTACAGAACAAACATGAAGACAACTTTATTTTGGCTAAACAAAAGTGACAACAGTCGACAAGTTCAAATAAAGTTGTTATTGCTTCATCCCCATTTTCACTTCATTCACCTTTGTGCAGAAGTTCAAGGGGGGGGCAAAACACAGTCTTTACTTACCCCTCGAGGCGAGGTCCCACGACGGTCAGTGAGCCTTCCGCTGACATCGTTCGGCTATGGAGTCCCGGCACATGCGCAGTAGATTCCCTTTGGGACTTTGGAAATTTCAAGTCTCAAAAGGCAAAATCACGGCGCATGCGTCGGGATCAGAGCCAGATGCACGCCCGGTCAGGTACGTTTTAAAGGTTCGGTATATTTTTTTTGTGTTTTTTTTTTTTATTGAATAGGTTTATTAGATAACATTTTATTAAAATGAGTTCATATTTTTTATTTACATTTTTTTTTTACTTAGATTTTAATGTTTTTTTTTACTTAACTGTATTGCAGCAGTCTCCCGACATGTGCCCCCTCTTCCTCCCCGTAATAACAGCTATTAGGGGGAGGAAAAGGGGTTTACATGGGGAGACCGCTGGAATACTTACCCTAACGCCATCCTCACATGGTGTTTTTTAACGTGTCGGCGCGGATTGTTAAAATACGCACTGACACTTAGTAAAAGCCAGCCCGCATTCGTTAGAGCGGGCCGACGATCGGGACTGCTATTGCTATCGTTGCCATGGTTTCCATGGCGATGATAGCTTTGTAAATATGGACAGCTTCAATATCATATGATAAAGTCCGTTTTCACACACAAACTGGTTTTATCATATGAAATTGATCTTTGTAAATAGAGCCCATTGTCTTTTCCCTGCTCTCCTCACTACAACCAGCACAGACTTCTCCCGCACTTTTTAACAGTTTCCACCACTTCTCCTCACGCCCGCACTTCCCCCGAACCTTCCAGGGCTCCTTCGCGCTAACCAGCTCGTCCTCTATCAGCACGAGCCGCACTCAGGGCAGCCCCCATAGTGGGGTATTACACTTACACACATACAAACAATGCACAGCAGACACACACACACACACACACACACACACACACACACACACTGCACAGCAGACACACACACATACAAACACTGCACAGCAGACACTGCACCGCAGGCAGACACACACACACACACACACACATACATACATACATACATACATACAAACACTGCACAGCAGATACACACACACACACATACAAACACTGCACAGCAGACACTGCACCGCAGGCAGACACACACACACACATACATACATACATACAAACACTGCACAGCAGACACACACACACACTGCACCGCAGAGACACACAAAGCCTCACACACACACACACACATTCAAACACTGCACAGCAGACACATACAAACACACACACTGCACAGCAGACACACACACACATACAAACACTGCACAGCAGACACATACACACACACACTGCACAGCAGACACACACACACACATACAAACACTGCACAGCAGACACACACACACATACAAACACTGCACAGCAGACACACACACACACTGCACTGCCCTGCAGACACACACACACAGCCTCTCTCACACACACACACACACACACACACATACAAACACTGCACAGCAGATACATACACAGCCTCACAAAACACTGCACAGCAGATACATACACAGCCTCACACACACACACACATACACACATACAAACACTACACAGCAGACACACATACACAGCCTCACACACATATGGACACTGCACAGCAGACACACACACACACACACACAGACACACACACACAGACACTGCACCGCAGATACACACACAGACACACACACACACACACATACAAACTCTGGACAGCAGACACACACAGATTCACACAAACACTGAACAGCAGACACACGCACACACACAGGCTCACACACATACAAACACTGCACGGCAAACACACACACACACAAACACTGCACAGCAGACACACACACACAAGCACTGCACATCAGACACACACATACAAACTCACACACTACAAACACAGCACAGCAGACACACAACACACACACACACTTAAACACATACAAACTGCACAGAAGACAGACACACACACATACAAACACTGCACAGCAGACACACACACATACAAACACTGCACAGCAGACACACACACACACTGCACAGCAGACACACACACAGACTCACACAAACACTGCACAGCAGACACACACACAGACTCACACAAACACTGCACAGCAGACACACACATATACACACAGACTCACACACACACAAACACTGCACAGCACACACACATATGGGTTGGACTTGGGAATCTTCACTACTCTTGCCTGTCCAGCATGTACACATCCAGTTATTTAGTGCTGACGTGATGGCATCCAATATGTTTACACGTTGAATTGTTTTGCATGCATACACATGCAATAGGAATAAGTGGAATGATGGAGAAGGGGAGGGAGAGGCTGGATGGAAGTTCATTTATTCAATAAAACATCTGTATAATGTGCTATTTATAGGGCAATAGGGTTATAGGGTTATAAGGTAGGGGGCGCTGTTTGGTCACAAATTTAATTCTTGAAATGTAGAAGCCTTTTCATAAACATAAATGAGATGCCGGGTGAGCCATAAGCCTGCAGAGGTACAATGTCCAATGCTCCTATTGTTCCAAATGTACTGCTAGAAGGGGAAGGATAGGGTTAGGTTGTGGGACAGAGAGGGTTAAGATTAGGCTGTTAGAAGGAGAAGGTTAGGAATAGGCTACAGGACATGGAGATTTAAGGTTAAGCTGCTAGAAGGAGAAGGTTACGGTTTGGATGCTAGAAGGGGAAGGATAGGGCTAGGCTGCAGGACATGGAGAGGTAAAGTTAGGCTGCTTGAAGGAGACTGTTAGGGTTAGGCTGCAGGACACAGAGAGTTAAAGTTAATCTGCTAGAAGGAGAAGGTTAGGGTTAGGCTGCTAGGAGGAGAATGATAGGGTTAGGCTGCAGGACATGGAGAGGTAAAGTTAGGCTGCTTGAAGGAGAATGTTAGGGTTAGGCTGCTAGAAGGGGAAGGATAGGGTTAGGCTGCAGGACATGGAGTGTTAAGGTTAAGCTGCTAGAAGGAGAAGGTTAGGGTTAGGTTGCAGGATAGGGAGGATTATGGTTAGGTTAGGGTACTATCGCTGTTGGAACCTTTAAAGATCTTCTAATTGCTGTCTCCACTGAAACTTACAAAAAATGACCACTGTGGCCATTTCATTGCTGGGGCGTGATCCATAGCCAATCAGGTAATCATATCAGTGAACCGCATCCGTCTCCAGCTATCACATGACACCCAGAGCAAGCTACGAGCTGATGTCTTCCCCCGGCAGGAGAGGAACAAGTCCTCCAGACCTAGTTTAAAGATCATTAATAGGGATGAAAACCTCCAGAATTCAGCCTACACACATGATTCCGCACACGCTGTACATTGCTGCACGCAAGACATGCCAGTTCTGCTCCCATGTAACATGTCCCTGTCCCCCTGCAGGTCTCCATTCCTACCAAGAGATGTATGGCTGTGAGCTCAGCGATGACGGCAGCACCTCGGTGTATAATCAGTACGGGTATGACGGGAAGGAGTTCATGCACCTGGACACCGAGAAGTGGAGTTTTATCGCCAGTATAAATGAGGCGCAGTTGACCGCACGGAAGTGGAACAGCCCAGAAGTACGAGAGTGGGAGATCTGCAAGATTTATCTGGAGACCGAATGTCTAGAGTTCCTTGATGAGTTCCTGAAGCATGGGAGACTGGCTGTGGAGAGGAAAGGTGAATTATATGTATATATGTTTATATTTATATTCATATATTAACATATTGGACCGTGTTCACACTTAACTAAGTGTAGAATCTACAGCCCGTATTCACAGATCCGTTAGTTAAAGGCACGCAATTATACGCACGTACGTGGCAAGCCAACACCCATGACACTCGCCTCACACGGACGGCTTAACGGTGACTTCAGCCTCCATAGAGCTCCCTTATCTCTACGTGTGCATTTCCGTGTGTATAATACTTACGTACGTGCGTATGTAGCTAACCGCCCACTTAAATGGCCATTTAAATGCCCCCCCACACCCACTTTTACATAACTTTGTCCGTACGGATTTTAACCACGCCCCTCCGCATATATGTCCTCAATTGCGATTCACAAGTACGCGCCTAATGGACTTCCGTGCATAAATTAAACGTAAATGTTACACTGCACATGCCCAGAACCCAAATATGCGCACAGAAATCCTGGCCGTCTGAGTCACATACACGGACGTCTGACTTAGGACTGATGCACGCATCGGCACGTTACAAGTCCGGCATGTGTGGCTAGAGGGGCAAGACTCCTAATGCAAATGAGCTGCACACAGGCTACTAATGTACAGTATGGGCCTTGCGGAAGCTTACATACAGATGGGAAAAGTGAAGGTAGCCCTCGACCACTCGCAAGTTTAAGAACCGTATTGTTTGCTGTGAGGCCAGGCGTCTTCTCTTACTTAGTTCAGGCCACACCCGCAGCGTGTTTATAACCAATGGATGTGTGTTTATAACCAATGGATGTGTGTTTATAACCAATGGATGTGTGTTTAGAATTAATGGATGTGTGTTTATAACCAATGGATGTGTGTTTATAACCAATGGATGTGTGTTTATTACCAATGGATGTGTGTTTATAACCAATGGATGTGTGTTTATAACCAATGGATGTGTGTTTATAACCAATGGATGTGTGTTTCTAATCAATGGATGTGTGTTTATAATCAATGGATGTGTGTTTCTAATCAGTGGATGTGTTTCTAAATGAAACAAATAAAGGCTCATTTATTTAATCTTATGCAGATTTTACATTTTCTGCAAATCTTTAACCATGTAAAGGTGCCATTATTTGGTTAGAGCTTGTAAAGATTTTTTTTTCAATTTTTATTTACTTAAAATTTACGCCATTACGTTTTTTAATGCTTATTTTAAATGTTTTATGAAAGTCTTTATAAGTAGTGGATCATTGTATTCCTAACTTCATGCAGTATGCGTTTGTGTGTATTGTAAAGTATGTCATGATCAATGTTATTTCAAGTTGTATTTTTAATGGTTACTTTTGGTTACATCTGTTAATTAGAGTATGTGCTGTTTTAGGGAAAAAAAAACTTTACTTTTGCAAATCTTAATCAGTGCGTTTAGTTACATATCTTTGAATCATAAGCAATTTTAAGCATCTAAATGCACAATCGCACATACCTAATTATACGCAGGAAAGACTTACGTCCTTACATTGCACTTCTGACATAGGGGGGTAGATCCAGAACTACGTTTGCCGTACGTTTATTCGCGTAGCGTATTTTCGTTTGCGTATATTCCATACACTCCCCTAGGCACACCCCTTGAACGTACGTATTTTGTCAAGATACGCTTTCCAAAGCCTACCTTAACTTTTGCCAACGTAACCGCAGTCATACGCACACGTACGTACGGGCAACACGTATTTACGCAGCTAAGCACGCCCATACTGTACACTTTAAATACAAACCCCCGCCTACTTAACGTATTTCAGACGTATTTTGGACTCACGTAAAATTGGCACGCCCACACGTAAGTATTTACGTGACACATACGTGAATGCCCCATACGCTCACAATTACGCTACGTTACTGTGCATATTTTCTATGGTGCACATGCGCAGTACGTACAAAACCGTGATTTTACGTCTCCGCCACGCGTAAATTCGCTCACAAGCATTGTTCTGGTTCTGGCCAGACATTTCCAAGCGCCCATATATGGTAATTCTGGATCCTTTGGGGTAGATCTAGACCTAAGCGCTTGTTACGTTTCATCGCGTAGCGTACTTACGCTAGCGTAGTTTCAGTGCACTCCCCTAAACACTCCCCTCGCTCGTACGTACTTTGGCCATTTTACGCCTCACAAACCCTACCTTAACTTTTCAAAGTGTAAGTACTGACGTAACGGCCTAACCCGGCCCATACTGTCCAATTTAAATGCCTCCCTCCGCCTACAAAGCGTAACTACGGGTGTCGTATAGATGAAACGCCATTTCGTTCGTAATTACATTGACGGTACGTACGTTAGGAGTTACGCGGTGTAATATCTGCCTCCTGTATGTGCAATACATACAAATAGATGATTTTACGTCAGCGGCTAGTGTAAAAACGCTAGCGTACGTAGCTCAGGATCTGGCCCATTGTCACTATTCTCGTGCCACTTGTACAATGTCACCTCTATGTAGTCAGCAGACTTTCATCTTCTTTCTTTCTTCTAAGCAGTTTCCCCAGAGGTGACGGTCATCGGACAGACGTCTGTTCAGGGGACGAAGCTTTACTGTTGGGTGTATGGATTCTACCCCCGGGCTGTAGATGTCCAGTGGATAAGGAATGACGGAGACGAGGTTCTCTCTGATGAAGCTAAGCAGATCCTCCCCAATCCTGACGGCACCTATCAGATTAGAGTCACCGTGGAAGTTCCGGTTGGCGAGGAGGACCGTTACTCCTGTCATGTGGAGCACAGCAGCCTGGTGGAGACGCTCATTGTAAAATGGGGTGAGTGTTAGATAGAGTATATGTTGTGGGTTCAGGAGTTTAACTACCTTGTCTATTTTTGTGATGTGCTGTATCCAGTTATTCCAACAAAGAACACTTTCAACCACTCTGAAGACACCAGGTTGGTGTCCACCTTTGAATCCATTGACACATCAAAGTAGGAACAAAGGACCATATTCTCACTAAGAGTGAGTTAGGTGTGGACAGAACTGCACCTAACTTACTGGTGCAGCCAGTAACCCGCCTCCCATTTTTAGGTATCTTATGTTGCTTAAGAGTACCATAGGGATAATCATCTTACCGTGCGTAGTTTCCTTCTTGAGAAGGAAACTACACATGGACAATGCCTCTCCTCACCGCCACACCCCATCCCTCCCCCCTCCTACTTCTACCTAAACACTCCCCGAGGCGGCATTACTCTGCCTCTTTCTAACTTAACTATTCCATGTGGTCTTTAAAGACCTCATGGAGACTATCTACGTAATTTAGGTAATCTACACACCTAAGAAGCACAAGCTTCTTAGGTGTGAATACGGCCCAAAGAGGTTTGGGTTTAGTCAGTCCCCATGGTTAACATGCAGAGCCAGGTGGTTGCCTCAGTATATTCCTTTGTCAGTCTTCGGTTGGTAACAATGATCTTTACCCGAGGTCTTATGGTGACCTGGTGATGTCAGGACCTATATCCTTGCTCAAAGACAAACCTACAGTCACACACTCACCTTTATCCCAAGGTCCCTATTTTAAATCCCTCTTGTAGAGGCTGAATTTGATTTAATCATACAGTGGTGTCATATAGTCTGAGGGGTCAATGTACATGATAAAGCAATGGCTGCAAGTTTAGGATTTAACAATTTTCATAAATATCATGTTTACTGATCAAGCAACCTACAAATGAGACAAAGCATCGATTCTCTGTTTCTCTATTTATTGAGACCCATTGGGGTGGATCCATACTTACATGCTTGATACTTTTAATCGCGTAGCATATTTACGCTAGCTCACTTTCTAAGCACTCCCATAGGCACTCCCCTCGCATGTACATCAGCGTAAGTACTGACGTACATATAGGCCTCACGTACTGACGAGCCTAAGCATGCCCTGTACGATTTAAATGTCTCTACCCACCTCTGAAGCGTAATTACAGGTATCATATGGGCTGGCAAGCCCCTTCACGCGTTGTTACGCTGTTGATACGTGACTGGACAGCACACTCTGAGTTATGTGGTGTAACATCTGCTGCGCGCATGTGCAGTAAATACTAATGTGCGATTTTAAGTCAGCGGCTAGCGTAAAAACGCTCGCGTATGTAGCTCTGGATTTGGCCCATTGTGTCAAACAATGATGATCTTTACACATCTCCTAAGTGTCTCCTTTCAAATAAACATAAATACATCTTGTTTTGTGTATATATGCAGAGGATGTGGTTTGCCGGTCTGAAGTTTTAAATACTAAAAGAGATCATGCCGACACTAAAATGTGTCCTGAATTCACTAATTGGTGGTTTTCTATCAGACTGAGTCATTACGGCAACTACCGTCTAATCGAATATTGTAATGCTGACATGTTTGTTTAGATTTAACATGCTGACATGTTTGTTCAGATTTACCCCTAACCCTTACCCTAAACCAAACACTAATTCTTAACCATGGACCTGAATTATAGATATGTGTGCAATAAATACGCACGGATTCGACAAAATGTGCAACTAAGTTGCAAGGGCAACTTCCATGACATTCCCCTCATTCGTATGGATGACTTCCGTGACCATAGACCAATCTTAACTCTCTGTGCGTATTTTTGTCCTTAAGTACGTGCATTCATTGTTAACCGCGCCCTTCCTAGGTAATTTAAATTCTTCTCCCCACCCATTTTACTTCCTTCTCACAGAGGTCTGGAACGTCCACACTTACTTATCTCACTGCGGCGGGGATTTAAGTACGTGCGGAGTGCTTGCATGTTCTTAACAACTGGATTCGATGCGTATCTCTGTGTTCTGAGCATGCACAGTTGATCGCCACAGAAAAATATGCTTGGATGATCAATACTTAAGTGTGAATCAGGGCCCATAACTACAACTATTAACCGGGGTGGGGGGGGGGTCCCCGCTAACAATGGCCCTATTTCGATAGGGCCAATCTCTCCCAGTCAGTTTCGAACTGGCTGGGATATCGCTTGCTTATGACTCGATGAAGCATTAGCAATCGATCCCCTGAGCACCGAACATGGTGCTCCGATAGGTAAGTGGAAAACACTACCCCAACCCTTTCCCTAAATCTAATCCTACCCTACCCCTCCCCTTCCATTACCCTAACCGTATAACCCTCCCTTCCCCACAACCTGACCCTAACCCTCTTTTCTCCATAGCCTGACCCGAACCCTCCCTTCTCTATAGCCTAACCATAAGACCCCCCTCCCCACAGCTTGACCCTAACCCTCCCCTTCTATGGTCCTAACCCTAAGCCTCCCTTTCCAAGAGCCTAACTCTAACCCCTCTAAGACCCTGAGTGCGTCGGGTCATGTGAAAATGAATGGGTGAGTACCTATGCATAAAAAAAAATTCTAAAATGGCTCCCTATTCGAAATAGAGACAGCTGAAAAGGAACTTTCATCTGTCTCTAATTCTAGAAGCAGCCCATCACAGTGGGGACTGCAACCGCTAACCATGGAAGCAGAACATAGTGCCAGATCCAGACCTACGTTATTGTTCCGTTTGTTAGCGTAGCATAGTTACGCGATCGTAAGTACTATGCACTGACCCTGTCACTCTCATCGGACGGACGTACTTTGGCTGATTTACGTCTACCAAACCCAAGCGTAACCGCGCACGTACGTAGCGTCATGATGGACGTAACAACCAAACCCAGCCCATACGGTACAATTTAAATACCTCCCTCCGCCTCCACTGCGTAATTGGAGCGTAGTTACGGCTAGCGTATTTTTGACACGTCCTTTCGTACATAGTTACTACAATGTTACGGTCGACCGGAGTTACGTGTCGTAACAGCTGCCGTGATGCGCAGAACAGCCGAAATTACGCTAACAGCTAGCATAACTTCGCTGTCGTACGTAGGTCTGGATCTACCCCATAGTGCACACAAGTACAGCGGGTGCTGTTGGGTTTTCAAAACTGGAATATTCAGCAGTGCCAAAATCTATTTTTTATAAATTAGAATCCTGTCGAAAATGTTAAAGTTGATTTTATGCTGTCGTTTGTATCATTTTTGAAATAGTAATTGCTGAAACATCAACGACATTCCATATAGAAATTGTACTTTAAATTGCAGGAATATCGTATTACTATTTAGTCCCCTCATCAGAAAATATATTGATACAAATATATTTTGCTTGTGTTTCTCTTTCTTAGAACCCAGTGCTAATAACAAAACTGGTGTGATCATTGGTGTGGTGGTCTTCATATGTCTTCTTCTTGCTGTCGCTATTGGAGTCTTTATATACAAGAGTAAGTAATTACAGGGTTTTTACCATTAAGTGTTTAAATTTAAACTTAGGTTCATTCATTTCATGACATATTTGTATTCCTGAAACTTGATCATGACTTGGGATTTCAGTTGTATTTTTGGAATTTTCTGTCCCAGACTCAGGCATCTGGGTATCTTATTGGGGGACCCTTGGGTTGGTAGGTGAGAACAGCAAGCTTGGGGTCCATATGTAGGTTTTGACCATTGACAGAGGACATAAGGAAAGGCCAACGAGTCTGTAGGTAAGGACTGGGTAAGTATGGAAGAAGCACAACTGTAGAGCAGCAGAACGGTACTGAGGTCTGGGAAACTATGAGGGACAATGCTTGAGGTTGACTGAGCAGCGGGATTACACCCCTTAATATCATGTATCCAGAGACAGAAATCTCTACAATAATTGAAGAGTTGTAATTCTAAAGCTCCTGTCATGGGAATCACCGATAAGAAGTAAATAAGTACACACAGATTTGCAAAAATATGCAGCTCAGTGGCAAGTGCACGGCCATGACAATCTCCTCATTCTTACAGGTTTTTGCGGACTTCCGCGTCCATAACTCTCCAAGGGCCGTATTCAGAGAACCGTATTTGCGAGAAGTTCCATGCGTATTTTTAGGGACGTTTCAACTGCGCGTGCGTAGTAACTAAATTTACGCTATCTACGTTGAATTTACGCACGGCAGTCCATTAGGCATGGACTTGTGAATCGCACGTGCAAAAATCCGTACAGAGGGGCGTGTTTATAATCCGTCCGGAGAAAGATTCGTGTAAGTGGGTGGGGGGCATTTAAATGACCATTTCAGGGCGAGGCGAAGGCGCGGTTAGTTAGAACGGAACGGCACACTTAAATGTACGGGTGGGTCGAGGCAGTCGTAAGTCACCGTGCCCCATCTGGAGTGTCATGGGTGTTACCTTGCTACGTCCGTGCGAATATTTGCGAACTTTTCGCGGACGGTTCTCTGAATATGCTTCTTACTTGAGTACTTTGAAAACTGTGCCCTTAATTCCCAATTAAAATGTCTCCCGCCACCCACTCTTCTAAACTTCCTTCTTACGTAGGTCCCCTCTTACATATCTCACTGAGGTAGGAGTTGAAGTCTGGGTGTTATGTATTCCCACGCCTAACATCTGGATCTCATGCGTAACGTAGTGCTCTGGGCATGCACAGTTTTATCCGTTCCTAAATATACGCATGGAGATTCAGCTTCTTCAGGTCCATAATGTGTGAGAGTGTTGGATACAACAAATCCCTAATTCCTTAGGTAATGAATCAAAATAGTGTCAGGCGCTAAAAACTGAGGATAACAAGGAGACAGAGCCAGAAGGAACATTAATAGTAAGAGAAATCAAACTGAAGGGACCCAAAATCTAATGGTCTAATAGACAATGAAAATATTGTATATAGATACCATCACAAATTAATTAAATAATTTTATTAATTAAATCAATAAAAACTATGGATTCCAAAACAAGGAAAGAATATAAATCTAAAAATGATAAATATAAAGTGCTAATCCTCTAAAAAACACATCAAATCCCAATACACAAAATATAATAAATATTTCAATAAATAAATAAATATTAAGTGAGTCAACCAATAATTCAATTCATCCAGTAAAAATTCATAAATAATTCATGTGAATAATGATGAACGATAACGAATGAAAAATAATCAAACAATTTAAGTGCTTAACCAACAAGTGAAAAATGTGGCTATATAACACAATTACCAATAAAATGGCAATAGGTGGCGCTGTGATTCTAAAAAGGCGCTTCTAAAAGGGTTAATTTCCAATACAATATAAATGAATAAAAATATATAAAAAAAATAAAAAAATATATTTGAAAATATATTAAAATTCACTGAATTCAGATGAGTGAGTAGCTTCAATAGTTCATCTGCTGTAACTGTTCAGGTCTCCGTTAGGCACAGGAATGTTTAATAATAGATTTCCCTGAAGAGTCCTCTCCAGATGGATGGATGTATCCCTCTTAGCGGAGGGGGACCAAGTGGCTCCCCCTGAAGGGTTGGGGAAAAAAGTAAATAACAAGGATCGATCAATGTGTGTCCAAAATTTATTTCAACATAAATAAAAAAAATAATAAGTACAAATGTATGGAGCAAAATAAAACACAGGGTTATAACAATGATACACAAATAAACATAAACAGCAGTGGGACAGCAACGCATACCTCATGTGTGAAACACCACTACACAGAACGGACCCGCTAACGATGGTAAGTTCCTGGGAAGAGAGCAGGGACGGACTGGAGAGGCACGTGGAGCTGATCAACTGCAAGAAGAGACCCCCTACCAACGTGTTTCGAATTACTAATTATCAATATGCCTTGATAAAGAATTCTTGGTAATTCGAAACGCATCAGAGGAGGTTCTCTTCTTGCAGTTGATCAGCTCCACGTGCCTCTCCAGTCCGTCCCTGCTTTCTTCCCAGGCACTTACCATCGTTAGGGGGTCCGCTTATTTATTGAAATATTTATTATTTTGTGTTTATTGAACTACGTCCGTCTATGGAAGACGGACGTAGTTCTGGATCCGGCTCATTGTTCCTTCTGGCTCTATCTCCCTGTTATCCTCCTTTTTTAGCACCTGACACTATTTTGATTCATTGCCTTTTGTCTTTAGGGTGTTTTAAGTGGTACCCCTGTGTTTTCGGCTGCTTTTTTTTAGTTTTAGCTTAGAGGAGCGCATTCTTATCCACTATCTTTGTTCTTTTTGAATTCCTAATTCCTGATTCCATTTGTTTCAGAACCATGCAAGCCATGCCACTATGAGAAAACAAGCTGTAAGTATTATCTGATATGTCTTCAGTTCAGATCACTCTGTTGGGCTCATCTAGTGCTCATCACACACCATCATGCCTGCCATCAGGGGTGGACTACCATTGGTGCAACAAGTGCAGCGACATCAGGGCCCATGCTGATACAAGGGCCCACAGCCATCATCACCGCACCGCCAAAGCTCCCCACCAGGTTATCTGGGCTATCATCAGAGTTAAAGCATATTTTTTGCACCTGGGCCCACAACTTGCTAGTTCCTCCTCTGCCTGCCATAGAGGGGTAGAAAATCATTAGGACTGACTGCGTGCCATCCAAAGCGCACACACCGGCGACTCTGAATTGCAATCATTTACAGCACATGGTGTATGGGCACACAGCAGATGACCTCCCACATATGCTGCGCACATGTAGTATAGTACAGTGTAATGCTGACTGTAGATGGAGGTTCTGCACTTAATTAACATGGCTAAGGTGCATACATGCGCTACAGGCATGTTTGTATGTTGAAATTAAATGCTGGTACCTTTTACTAAAGCCCAGAGCCAGATTAACTATGAGGCAGGTGGGATTAAAGCTCCAGGCCTACATCTGAAAATAGGCCCATCAAGAAATCCAATTAATATGATGGTCAGTCATCCAGCCACCTGTGTGGCTTCCAAATGTTGCACTCTGCCTGTGTTTTCCCATGCACCCTGGTTGCTGCTCCCCTGTGAGCAGATCTGTGGTATCATTAATATGTAAAATGGACCATTTTGGAGCTGCTGCCAATGTTAAGATGCAGAAGCTCCTCCCATCACTTATTGTAGAGAGCAAATGTGCCTCATGAGCTATCGAGGAGTTAAGTAATGTTATTTAGCATATGCTCATTGTGCCATACTGATTACACTAACATATGGCTGATCATGCCCACTCCAATAGGCCCTTTTCAGCTCCAGGCCCGGGTTGCCCTTAATCCAGCCTTACTGTAGCCCTTCCAAAACGTAACATTTGGTTTGCGCATGCGTTGCTGTAACATGTGAAGGGGACTTACGCAAATGACTTATTTAAGTCCCCTGCCATCCGTATCTCTGAATCAGGCCCAATGTATGCAATGTATGTTTACAACTTTTTAATCTCCGTGCTTTACCCGTCTACTGTAATAACTGTACAATGAATGCACTGAATATGCACCACAGTCAGTCTGATGCTATGTAGATGCAATAATAAGTACACATGATAAACAATGTTATGTCTCCTACAGCATCCGATGCTTCCAGCGAAAACTCCAACAACCAAGTGACAGCCTGAGAGTAAGTTACTCTAGAATATGCTGGGTGCTATATAGCACATGATGGCAGCAGGTTCTTACATTTTTTATGTTTATACTATATGGAGAATAAAAGAAATTGCCCTTTAATAAATCTTCCCTCTAAACTGTAAAATAGATTTAGCAGCTACAAAATACAGAATAATTGTATATCAATGCTGCTAAATAACAAAGTTTTGAAATACCTTCAACCAGGATGATACAGATGGGTGTATGCTACAAGGAACTTTTGGATATATTATGACTCATTGTTCTCCTGTAGACCGGATCCAGACCTGATAATGTCAGGCCACTTAAGCATGCAAACTCTCCCAGAATATCCAGGAGACTCCCGAAATTTGGGCAGTTCCCCGGTATCCTGGGAGAGTTGGCAAATCTCCCACAGGGGAATTGAGGCTGTGATGTCATTGAAACCACAGCCTCAAGTTCCACCTCCAAGCCTAGCAGCACAACTATTCTTAGTGTTACTAGGGGCAGGACGGGGCTTGATGATGCAATTTGATGATGCAATCTGCATCATCAAGTCCCACCCTCATCCCTACATCATCAAGCCCCACCCCCATCCCTACTAATACTAAGAAAAGGAGCATTTCTGGTCAGGGGGCAGGACTGAAGTCACGATTTGCATAAATTGTGTCATTAAACCCCCCCTTTGCAGGAATGTATGACTTCCCTTTATTAAATCCTTTAGCTTTCAAAAGTCAAAAACCCTGCTCTAAACATACCTGCAACCATCCTCTGCGACTGTACCCATCATAAGTCTGCCTGACACTGGCCTGGCTTGGTACAACTCTTATACCTCTCACCTGTTCTTAGTCTCTTTCTCCAGCTTCTCCACCCCACCCTCACCACTCCCAGTAAGTAGGAGTCACCCTTGGTCCCCTGCTCTTCTCCCTGTATACTTCCCTATTGGGTAAACTGCATGCGCAGTACCAATTCTTCCACATCGGAACACAGCATTGCGCGGCTGTCTTCCGTTGGGAGTTTATCCTGCGCTGGGTCACCCACCATGTGCACGAAATACACTTAAGCATGTAAAACGTTCAGTAAAGGCTGGGTTTAGTCTTTACTTACAATCTATGATTCCTCATGGACTGGGTTCCATGTGGAATACTTAAGGTAGAGAGCAGGATCATGTGAATGAAGGGAAGCATTGGGTGCCCTGTTCTCCTAGTGTGGTATTTGGGATAACTAATTCCATACATTAGCTCTGGTTGCAGAGGCCACGCATGGAATTAACTTTTATATCTGAGTCCAGTCCTATGTGATTTTTTTTTGCCAGAACCCCTTTATTCTCATAGGGCCATATCCAGAACTAATTAAACCAGGGGGCTAATGTACGTGCATGCAGATATCAGATGCACAAGTGTACCTTCTAACGTACAGGACTTCCATACAAATTAAGGGTCGGGGTGGGGAACACCACTTATGCATTGATCCGCGTCCGCTACCAAAAGAGGGGAGTGACAGGTGCGTGCACTCCCCTCCACCTTCAGACCCCCGCAGGTACATAAAGCATGCAGGGGTCTGGATACAGTGCATAATCTTTTTTAGTGTCTTTGCATATATCCCACCTGACCCCATTCATTTGTCCACTATGGATGCAAGGGTAGTAGATCACTGGAATTCACTCCCATCAGCTACGCAATGTCAGAAGGCTCAGGATTCCTTTCTTCTGCATTTGAGCGCTGGCCGTCCAATCATGCACAGAAGTGAGTAAACCTAATGCTCCTGATAGCGCTGGAGGAGGATCCTGTAAGCTGCTGCCAGGGATTCACTGGGGACAGGTAAGTCCTGTCTTTTACATTGAGGTGAAGATCCTGAGTGGCAACACTATTGGGGAAGTGTAAAGCTGGATCCATTGTTCTTACAATTTCACTGACCATTGCAATCCTGATAAGCATGCTGATTCCCCTGTACACACAATTTTCCAGCAGGTCTGAGATTGTCATCTATCCTAACCAAGGGCCTTATCCAGCCTTCCAGCAGGAAAGCAGGGCATCTCCAAGCGAGCATACTACTGGATTGTATGTCAGGGTTTAGTCAAGCCCATAATGTACAATTTAAATGCCTATAACCACCCCCCATGTGTATCTCGTACGTATGGGAGGGTGGGCATGTCCCCGCGTGGGGGCTGATATTATCCTAGCATATAGAGGTCTGCTGGAGTTATTACCTTTTCACAGGATGAGTTATACACTCTTT
>WWET01006560.1:43443-67297 GCA_011038615.1 Limnodynastes dumerilii
GCTCACGATAACATCGCTGCTCTGGCCCAACACTCCCCCTGTGCGGGCGTATGGCCCCTTCCTTACACCGGCTGAAGGCTACCCTAACGTCAGCCGGCGTAAGGAAGGGGCCATACGCTAGCACAGGAGCGTATGGCTGCCTAGCCCGCGCACCCACTCTCATTAAACTACCTCCCCCCGCCCACCTACACTAACCTGAACGTAGGGACGCTGGGGGACGTCCCCTCCAGCGTCCCTACGGCGCTGCTACGGACGCCCGATCCACGATCGGGCGTTTCCTTAGCAACGCCGGGCAACATCTGCCCGGCGCATGCGCAGATCGGCTGAAAAGCCGATCTTACGCTTACGCTGCCGTCCAAGCGACGGCGGGCGTTGTTCTGGATCAGGCCCATAGTACCGTTTTTGTTGTTACGTTGTTGCTTTTGTTGTACTTTGTTGTTAAAAAAAAAAACCTGTACACTGCAAATCTGAGGAAATGGATCCGAAATGAAAGATGTATCATGTATCTGTGTGGTTGTAAAGTAAAAAGGTCACCTACTGCCTGACACGATCGAATGTAATATGAATAAAAATTTAGGAGAAGGGAATGTTTAATTGCACATATTCTGGGCCTGATACAGACTCAAACACATAAAAGTCTGTAAAAAATAAATAAAAAAAAAACAAACATGAATCCCCACCCTCCCTCCCACACTGGTACTATAATGGGCTATGTTAGTCTAACCCTTCCCCCCTTCTTTGTAATACTTCTTGGAACACAATAGAGATGATTGCCGACCCCCATGTTTTGGTTTTGGTACTAAATCTTCATCGTATTTTGGTTTTGCAAAAAAAACCATACAATTTTTGGTTTTGGTAATGAATCCAGATTTCTTTTATCAAATTTTTTTTTTTTAAGTGGTAAAATCATGTAAATTGCAGCTGTTTGTGTTTTTGCACTGGAATATTAATAACAATAGGAAGTCTGTATATATATATATTTATAATGACAAACAGCACTGAAAGGGCAGCTATAAATAACAATGCACTATAAAGAATCCAAAATACGACGTTAAGATAAAAAAAATCTGAGATTCAAATTTAGCGGGAGGAACCTAACTTTATATAAATTTATATCTGTCGCATTTCACACAATTCAAACCGCTCATCTCTAGAACTCACACATTCAGAGCATTGTGTTGCACTCTAGTGTTAGTAGCCTGCATTACGTAGGCTTCTGATCTGGACATACATACACACACAGAGATGTGCGTCTCGGTCTAGATCAGGTCCTTTGTATTTCATAATGCTAGGATCATGTTAAGATAATGCACAGTAAAAGGGAATTTGTTTTAATATTGCATATGTATTACAGTGTGTGTGTTTTTTATACTGCTATTTGTTCTTAAATAAAGTATCTATTGGAAATTGCCTTCTCTCTGTCATTGAATAAATTAATATGAGTGCAATATATAGACTGTAATAAGACTGTAAATTGGTCATAGATTTGGGAATGCATAGTAGGTCCTTTACTAAAGATATGGGTGTGAATCTGGTCCATTATTATTAATTATTATTATTATTATTATTATTATTACTATTATTATTCATTGATAATATAAAAGTTTAAAAGCATGTTATTTACACAACTAAGTGGTAAGACAACTCCCTTAACACTCACTTGTTCCTACAATATTTAGCTGACTTTCGCATCCATAGGAAAACCTTAACTCTCTGTGCGTGTTTGAGTACTTCAGTTGCTTAAGTACATACATACATTGAAAACCGCGCCCCTAATGACCCATTTGAATGCATTCCCCCAACCCATTCTTCTTAACTTCCTTCTCACTGAGGACTGGCCCCGCCCCCTCTTACTTATCTCACTGAGGACAGAGTTTAAGTACGTGTGTAACGGATTCCTGTTCCTAACAGCTGGATTCCAGGCGTAGCTTGTGCAGTTTATCCCCACAGAAAAATACACACAGAAAAACAACACTTATTTAAGGGACATTGCTAGTATTACTGAAAGAAAACATATTACGAGATACAATATAACACAAATAAGTAAAGCTTTAGTTGACTAAAGCAATAACTTGGTTTATACAATGTTAGACTACATATGAAAGTTAGAAAAATAATAATTATTTATAGAATCTTTTTTATTATTGCATGTTTATTGCTCAAATGCGGCAACACATTGACAGGACAATAACTCAGAGAGGAATACTGTGTGTTATTGTTTCCTTTGTATCAAGAGACAAATCACAGTCTATGCAGAATAAGTTGTGTACAGGGAAATGATCATTAAATAACACTGATTTCTCTGTATAACAGAAGCAGACGCCAGAGAAATGTCATTACAGGAGCGGTAACATCCATTGAGGTTTGTTAGATGAAAGCTAGCAATAACTGTCTTAATGCAGATCTCATTATTACCTTAAATCTTTCCAAAATACATTTACATTTTCATAGACTTTTTAATGTCACAAAATGAAATAAAACCAATCAAACCTGTTATATTTTGAACATCCCAATCACATAGCTGTCATAGCAGATCTACTTAACCGTGTACTAAAAATATAACGTGTTAATAATGAGTTTAAACACATTACCAGGGGTGTATCTATGGGTCCAGCACCCCTGGCAAAGTAAGGGACTGGCCCCGCCCCCCCCGCCCCATTTACTCCAAGTACTCCCATCATGTGCCTCCACCCCCCCAGTACCCCCATCATGTGTCTCCAGCCCCCCAACCCTGCGGGACTTAATTTCCCAGTCTCTGCCACCGCGGGACGTCATATGCTAGCCGCAGTCCCACTCAGTGAATGAGACTGTAAAGGTAAGGAAAGCCGGCCCTCATTTTAGCATCCAGCCGCAGTCTGACTCCAGACCAGCGGCACTGGTCTGGAGTCAAACTGCGGCTGGATGGGAAAATTGTTCAAGTAGGCGATACTACCTCTTAGTCAAGGTGGCATCGCCGGGCGGCGCCCCCCTTTGGCGGGTGCCATCCTGGCCAAGGGGTAGATACGCCTCTGCACATTACATTGAGAACGGACATGAATCTAATAGACAGAGGCCCGGATCCTGACTTTAGTATGACAGGGGACTTACACAAGGCATTTGCATAAGTCTCCTGTCTCGGAACATCTGCGCATGTGTAATAACTGACATACATAACTACGACAGTAGTACGACAGAAGGGGAAGACCCTGCATTTACGATGGTCAATAGCCAAGTAAATGAGGGCTCGGGGGGGCGGGGAAGCCCCGTTCTAACTAGGTCTGTGGTCGCACCGCTGTAGTCATAAAGCTTAAGGTAGATATCTTGACACGTAAGTATCCAGATTTACTCTCGACAGCGGGGAGTGTGGAGGTCATGTCCTCCCCGCTACGGATCCTTAACAACGGACCCCCACATGCACGTAAAGCATGCAGGGGATCTGGATCTGGGTCAAAATTTATATATATTCATATTCCGCAACATTAGTGGTAAAAGATGTGATGTCTTGGATCATATCTTACAATGACTTGCAAATGAAGCTGCCAACACTAGTTCAGGGTTGCCTGCGTTTTATTTCTCCCCTCCGGGAGGTCTCGGAGGGAAGAAATAGAGGTCGGTATGGGAACAGGACCCAATGACGTGATAATGCAAATTGTGTTACAATCAGCTCCCAACCTTAATATTTCCACACCGTCTCTCTTTAAAATAAGATGGTGCAGAAATCCGGATAGTACATAAAGACTGAAAGCAGCCATTACTATACAGACACCATATTCCCCCCCCACACCCCCACACACGCAGACCCCTTGCATATATGCTGTTCACATCCCGCTCCTTCCTGGCCCACCACCGGAAACACTTCCTTTTCCAAAGTCTCCAGATTGGAATTTGAAAGTGTTGGGTTTGGGAATGAGCACAAAATGCTGTCATTTTCCATATCTTGCAAGCAGAAAATACTGGCGTTGTGGCAGACTAGATCAAGTCCAATGACGCCTCTGAGACCTTTGTATATAGGGCTGTGATTGCAAGTCAAGGTATTACAGTTTATTGCATAGCATTCCCTCTCCTTCCTTCTAGTCTCTGTTAGCAGGAACACATTTAGAACAAGCAGGTGCTGCAATATCACTTAGAAGAACCATTATTGAACATATAGGACTGGATTCACACTTAAGAATGCTTTAGGTTCCTAATTTTACACATCCAAGTAGCATTCCGACTCCCCTGGCACTGCGTTTTCAGCTTCTTATACGACTTATGAATGCTATAGGACTACCTTATATTTAGGTTCATAGCTGTGTGTGTATGTCGACTAATTAGGAACATTGGGCTGGATCCAGGCCTTGTTAAGTGCATGAATTTAGTTATTCAAGGGCTAAACCATGTTGATTTCAGGGGGAGCCAAGTTAATTGTATTCTTTGCATGCAGGGATATATCTTTAAATTGCTTACTGCACACAGATACTGACCAGCATTACTATCACACTGTTATTTAGACTTGGGCTGGGAAACATCACCTCTCAACACTAATACTGTTTACAACAGATGAAATATGACTCCCCTGCAATCAACATGGTTTAGCCCAGGAGTAACTAAGTTCATGCACCTAACAAGGTCTGGATCCAGCCCATTGTTGCATACCAGCACCTAGAATTCCCCATTTAATTGGCTCCCTCCACTCACTCTTCTTATCTTTGTTCTCAATTTTTCCCAGTACATCCCTTCATTCTTATGTCACTACGAACCAAGATGAACTAGGTTATTAATGGTGTTTCATAGCCGTCCCATTCTTAAATTCAATGTAGATTGCGTACATTAAGTTATTACGCATGTGCAGTTTGCCCCTTCTTAAATTTACACACCTAAAAAGCCCCAGATTCTTAATTGTGATTCTAAATTTTTAATCAGGTCCATAGTGTTGATCACATACTGCAGTTTTAACTTGCTGCTTACACAGCTAATGTACAGCTAAAAAGCAGAATATAGACAGGAAGTTCCTGAATTATTATATCAACAATTAAAATAGACTCACACAAACAATGGCTCAGATCCAGACCCAGTTTCCATTACGTTTAATCGCGTAGCGTATTTACGCTAGTGAAGCAGTCCGCTTACGGCCAACCAACCTCCGACTATAATAATAAAAATACCACCAAATGTGAACTAACTAAAACTGCTGTTGTAATTATAGTGTTAATTAACCCTTGATACCAAGTTATTGTATAATACTATTTAAAATACCCAAAAGTGGCACTGGCGATTTTCCTGACAGAGAATGAGACTGACAACAAGATGGTAGTAGTTAAATATTCCTTACTTTTTCTGCAAATATTAATAATTATTTTTCTTTTCTTTTTCTCTTAACATCATGAAATGAATAACAATTGATTCAACCACAATCACGGATTAGCCTTTTACAATCAAGTCAAAGTTACAGAGAGTAGATCATTTTTGTTCTCTTAAAATTTCTTAGAAAAATGACAATAAATAACAATAAAATATTCCAATCAATAATAAATAATTATACATTTTTATCACAATGGCTAAACCTCCAACGCCATCAAATTATATTGTATTAGTAAAGATAAAGATAAAGATAACAGCTTCTCTCACCCTCTATTTATATTACACATTTAAAATATAACATCAAGGTCACAGAAAACAGTTTATCCTAACTGCACGAGAAGTAACAAATTTAATATATCAAATAACTTTTCTTTGAATGCTTTATAAACTCTTCCCACTCCTAACTTAACCTCTAGATTTTCTTAAATCAATAAATTTCACGGCCACGTCCAAAAGTTTAGTCCATAAACCCAACAATCTGCAAGTCTTCTTCCCAGTATACTATGAACTACACAGAGTAATTTCCTTTTCTGCACTGCGCACTTTATTCATGTCACAGCATTTGGCATTTTGAACTCCGTTCTGCGGTCTGTCGTTTGCAACAGTCACCTCTAAACAATCTTTCAATCCGCACTGAGAAACTTATCACTTGAACACGACGGTATCATCTGCGTTTGTCACTTTATCTGCTTCCGTACCTCAGCACTTGTCACTTTGTTACGGTGGATTTATAACTGTACTAGTCACTTAAACACAGCGGCTGGCGATCTGTGCTGATCACTTCAGTAGCAGTTGTAATATTATCACTTATCACTTTATTAGCACAGCTTTACATAAGCACAGGTCACTTTATCTTAACCTTAATGTCAAAGTCTATCGCTTTAACGGTGGCTTTATATGCGCTGGTCACTGTGTCAACTTCTTTATATTAGCACTCGTCACTTTAATGTCTTTAATGCAAAGGCTTGTTATCTGTACTTGTCTCTCTAGCAGCAGTCTTTTAACAGCATTCAGCACTTTATAAAAGAACTTTTCATAGGCACTTATAACTTTAATGTAGCGGCTGGCTGGCTATACCTGGCTCTGCATCACAGCTGCTTTTCTGCGCTTGTCACTTTAAAAGAGTTTATGGGCCTGATCCAGCGCTACGAAAATTCGCACGACGGGCGAATGCGAACGTTCGCTCGGGCGTATCAACCTACACGCCCCTAACACTCCCATAGTAAAGTCCCTGCTTACGGCGGCTATACCCTACACTGGGTACGACCGTTGGCCGTACGAAAATTCGCAGAAAATACGCTGAGAAAATACGCTAAGCACGCCCATACTGTACAATTTAAATGACTAACCCTGCCTCCCAGTAGTAAAACGGGCGCCCAGCCGACCATCGTAAAAAAAATACGCCCAGCGAGCGAAAAATACGCTAACGATACGCCCGCTATTCGCTCATGACGCTCGGGCGACCGGAAGCTGTCATACTGGGCATGCGCATTGCGAATTTTTTGCCGAAAATTCGCATACGCTCGTCGTACGGTCGCTTGCGATCGTTGCTCTGGATCAGGCCCAATATCTGTATTTGACACAGTAATGAAACTTTGTTTCACTCTCGTTACTTCAGCCCAGCCTTTTAGCAGTATTCGACACTTTAGAAACAGATTTATTATCGGAACTTTCACACCTGATTCTACGTGGTTCAGCCTTCCGACTCAGCCCTTTCTGACTGCTACTTAGCGCCTGTACTCTCCGACTCAACAGCTTTCCGTTTGTTCTCCGCCTCAGCACTCTCCGACTCAACAGCTTTCCGTTTGTTCTCCGCCTCAGCACTCTCCGACTCGACAGCTTTCCGTCTGTTCTCAGCTTCAGCACTCTCCGACTAGACACCTTTCCGCCTGTTCTCCGCCTCAGCACTCTCCGACTCGACAGCTTTCCGTCTGTTCTCAGCTTCAGCACTCTCCGACTAGACAGCTTTCCGCCTGTTCTCCGCTTCAGCTCTCTCCGACTAGACAGCTTTCCGTCTGCTCTCTGCCTCAGCTCTCTCCGACTAGACAGCTTTCCGCCTGTTCTCCGCTTCGGCTCTCTCCGCCGAAGCTTTTACTCACACACGCTCTTTAAGCCACCGTGACCTTTCTCTTATTCCCTCAGCTACCAACTACGCCACTAACTGGCCTAACCACTTCTTTTTCCTGCCTCCCCTCGTGCAAGGGAACCTTCCAGGTTCTCTCGTGCTGCAGCTCGCATCTCACTCAGCTGGTGATTGGCAAGCAAACACCCGCACTGACCAAAAGTCACCCTCGTGCTCGCAATGCAGCAAGCATGCTAGCCCCATACTGGGGTATCACACTAGCGTATTGTGTATGCACTTCCCTTGCTCTGATGTAACTTTTCACAGCATAAGTACTGACGTACGTAAAGGCTACCCATACATACCTGCCTAAGCACGCCCATACTGTACGATTTTAATGCCTTACCCCATCTCCAAAGCATAATTACGGGTGTCGTAGGGTTGGAACGCCCCTTCTTACGTAGTTACGCTGTTGATGCGAGGCTGGTAAGTACTTTCAGAGTTACGTGGCGTAACATCTGCCGTGCGCATGCGCAGTACATACAAAACAGCGTTTTTACATCAGCGGCTAGTGTAAATATTCTAGCGTACTTAGTTCTGGATCTAATCGTATTAATAAGCAGACTCAGGCCTAACAGTCTCTGGGTCTGTCTTTCACACCATAACGGATTTCCATTTCTACTATTAATGTGTTTCTTAACTAATGAAATGATTTACTATTAAGCAAACTTCTCTTCCAAACCATTTGTCACGATCTGGGTATGTTTGGGATCAGTGGCAGGTTACGAGGGGCGTGTAGGACGACTGGCACCATAGAGGAAGCAGGTAGGCCAGAGGTAGTGCTTGTGCATAGGAGGTTGGCGGAACTAAGTGAACCAGGAAGGTACAGCGGACTGCTGGACTGGACTGGATTGCTCCAGAAACTGGACTGGACAGCGGACTGCTGGACTGGACTGGATTGCTCCAGGGACTGGACTGGACAGCGGATTGCTGGACTGGACTGGATCACTCCAGAGACTGGACTGGACAGCGGACTGCTGGACTGGAGAGCAGGCAGGCTGGTAGCAGTAATGCAGGTAAGCTGGTAGCTGTAGTGCAGGATAGCTGGAAGCTGGAATGCAGGTAAGCTGGAAGCTGTAGTGCAGGTAAGCTGGAAGCTGTAGTGCAGGTAAGTTGGAGACAAGACAGACTGGATGCAAGACAGGCTGGGCTGAATGCAAGACAGGCTAGACCCGGCAGCTTGAATGAGCCAAGTTGTCCTGGCACTGAGGGATCAGTGCACAGGGTTTAAATAGCCCACCCAGTGCACGGATTGGCTGGAGAAATGTGTGCTGCAGAGGTAGTATCTGAGTGACTGCTGGGAATCAGATGACAAGAGGCAAGATGGCGACACCCATGCAGCAGAGGATAGTGGTGCAGATGCCTAATTCCCAAACACTATGCTGCATACATGTTGCAATGGACACTGTGCAGGAGGCTGCCACTATTGGGAGTGGAACCTCTGGAGGGCTGGACAGCAGCCATGACGTGGGAGATCTCCTGACAGACGACTCCTGGTCAAGTAAGTGCAGCTGCATCTGCCGCTAAGCATAACACCTTTATTATAAATAACTTTTTAACAATGCTGTCTATGGGTCCAGTCCTACGCACAAGTCCTGTTCATATTAATACAGAGCGTAAATACAATGCACTTCCATTGACAATTCCCTCCGATGATCATAAAAACCATGTCTTACGCTCACCGAACCCTACCTTAACTTTTCCTTTCGTTAGTACGCTCGTTCGTAACAGGCTAACCATGCCCCTACTGTACGATTTAAATGCCTCCCCCACCTACATCTACATCGTAATTACGGCTTCCTTAAAATAAACAGGGCCATTATTTCGTAAATATGCAGAGCTTAAGGCCACCCGATTCTCAGCTACGAACAACAGCGAGTTACGACAGGAAGTAGTCACTGGGAGCATGCGCAGATCGTATTTACTGGTGATTTTACACTTACGATCGCCGTAAAAATGCACACGAGCGTAAGTCTGGATCAGGCCCTATGACTCTGTGGAACCCAGTCTGCTACTTTAAATCCTGTTGGAAGTCCTTTTATCTTTCTTGGTCCTCAAGTTCTGTCTTGGCTAGCTCCAATTCACAATTTACCCGCATTCATAATCTCATTATTTATTTATATTTCATTTTCATTTTCTCTCAAAATAATAACACCCAGCTCTTTATTTTGGTTTTTCTTCAGTTTACTCATGAAAGTCCCAGTGATGCCACAGACTTAGTTTTTATTTTATTTTTGTTTAATTGGGAGGACTGGATGGTCCAAGTAGCTCTTTTCTGCCATTCCATTCTAAAGACCAGATTTACTAAACTGCAGGAATGGAAAATCAGATTATAGCTGACGTTATGTAATAGAAAAATTACAGCTAGACTCTGATTGGTTGCTATGGGCAACATCTCCCACAGCTTAGTAAATCTAGCCCTAAGAGTCATAACAGTTAAGGTTCTGGAAGTCTGCATATGTGAAGGGAGTGGTCAGGTGGATTGGCCAAAGGACTTACAGGGAATTTTCCTGGTAGGTCGGTGGCCTCTGGAGGTCACTTAGCAACTTCTTTTTTTATTTGAATAAACCTAGGATGTTGACTGTCATTGTGGTGGTTGTTAAATGATGTTTATATAGAATCGAGATCATTAGGATGTTGTATGTATTGAGTGGTGGTCACTATGATTCTGTATGTATTGGGAGGTAGTCACTAGGATTCTGTATGCGTTGAGTGGTGGCCACTAGGATGCTGTATGTTTTGGGTGGTGGTCAATGGGGTGGTAGTGACTACCTGAATTGCATAGAGGTCACTATAAATCTCTTTATTGGAACGTGAAATACTTGTTAATAGGTTCTTTATTCTGCACTAATCCAGTATATGTATTTATTTGACCCCACCAATAGTTGATCCTGCCCACATGTGGCCTCTTGCAGATATTTTTTCCAGGGCCACTTTAAGTTCCCAATCCACCCCTGGGAGTGGTTATCTGTGAGCTTGAACAGATGCGTTCAATTGGACAAGAGACATAAAGTAAAGTAGATTAAAGCTTACATAAACAGCTACCTTTAAATTGCAAATGGCTTTATTTTTATCAAATTCCCTCAAGATTCATTAATATACTTTGTAAAACAAGCTCTGATTAATCTCATGGGTCTTCCGTACTTGGCAAGGGATTGAGAAGAATCTGAATAAAAAGGCTTAAATGGTGAAATATATTGAAGTCCTCTTACGCATATTAAGCAATGATAATCATGTCATCATCTTTTCTATGAGCACAAGGGCTGAAAGTGTCTCTCCTAAATTTTCCACCAACTTTCACATCAAGTACAGAAATTGTTGTCCTCTTATTTCATCAAGTACAGAAATTGTTATTTTGTTTGGGAGTATTATTTTGGTTATCTAAAACTTTAGAATTAATAGAAAGAAAACAAAAGAAGTTTAGAAGAGATATGCTAGATGCTCAGAATGATCAAAGAAGAGAAGATAACCAAAATAATACTCCCAAACAAAATGAACCAAACAGCAGGTATACCAGAAGTCCACCACACATAGATATGTTTAATATAAATGATGGTGTGGTCAGAAGTAAAAATTATAACATGCATAATCAAAAAAATTATCACCAAAAAAACAAAAAACCGTATAAAAATAAACAAGAACAGCAGAGACAACATTATCAAAATAATCAACATAGATATCCATTAAGATCCCAAACAAATGATAATGGTAAAAAACAAAAAGATCTTAATGGCTGTCAAGACACACGAAATATAAGAGAGAGAAGTCATGACAAATATAGAGAACAACAAGAAAGACAATATGATCAGGAAAGATGGAATAACAACAGAGATGAACAAGAATGGATAGAAACAAGGAACAGATATGATCCACTCAATTATGAAGAACAGGTTTTTTACAGGAGTCCATCGAGGAACAGGAGGAGATAATGACATTTATCCCTCCTCCCAACCCCGTTAAAAACATAAAAAAAACGGGGGAAAAGAGGTAAAAATAAAAACAATCAAAAAAGATTATTATATCGGAAAAATTATAAAATCATTAAGAAAACAAAACTTAAAAGTGAAAAACAAAAAATTGCACAATTAAGACGAAATGATATAAAAATATATAATCTTAGTGATTATGTGTTAACTGAAGATGAAGAATCTGCAATTAAAAAAGGTTTAAAATATGCACCGTCAAAAAAACCTGATAGTTTTAAAACTTATATTGACATTCAAAAGTTTGTCAGAAAGTTAGCATTAAAAAGATTTTTCCATAATAAAAATGATAATCAAGTTATTGACGACCAAACAACACAAAAAAGATTAAAAAGCAAATCCATTTTCAATCCTGTTCATAGTCGTGGATGTTATGTAGAAACTTTTAACAAATTAGTCACTAAAGAGTAGGAAAAAGCCTCAAAAACTTTCAAATACAAACAAAATTCACATAATATGTCTAAAAAAGAATATGAGGCTTTAAGAAATCTCCAAACTAATACAGATATAATGATTAAAAAAGCTGATAAAGGGGGGGGTTGTAATAATGAATATGAAAGCATATAAGAATGAAGTATATAAACAACTTAATGATGGTGTCACATACAAAAAATTAAAAAGTGATCCAACAAAAAGAATTAAAGAAAATTTTGATAAGTTTATTGATAAATATTTTAAAGTAAATACAATCGATGAAAGTACTGTGAAATTTTTAACTATACCTTATCCAACCATACCAGTACTTTATATGCTTCCAAAAGTACATAAAGATCATACCAACCCCCCAGGGAGGCCAATAGTAGCGGGCATCAATTCAGTTTCAGCTAATTTATCCCAATATATAGATGTCCACCTTCAACCCTTAGTGACCAAAGCTAAATCATTTGTTAAAGATACTCTGGAACTAATACAAAAAATAGAACAATTAGAATGGAAAGAAAACTACATTTTAATCACTGCAGATGTGTCATCCCTATATACGTGTATTAGGCATGAGGATGGCATACAAGCAGTAGATAACATATTGGGTAATGACGAAACAAATTTTAAAAAAATTTTTATTGAAGGTATTAAATTCATTTTAAACAATAATTATTTTTATTTTGAAGATAGCTTTTATAAACAGTGCACTGGCACTGCGATGGGGGCCAAAGTGGCCCCTAGTTACGCAAAGTCCGGCCGCCATCCAGAGTGCCGCCTGTCCGGCCGCCATCCAGAGTGCCGCCTGTCCGGCCGCCATCCAGAGTGCCGCCTGTCCGGCCGCCATCCAGAGTGCCGCCTGTCCGGCCGCCATCCAGAGTGCCGCCTGTCCGGCCGCCATCCAGAGTGCCGCCTGTCCGGCCGCCATCCAGAGTGCCGCCTGTCCGGCCGCCATCCAGAGTGCCGCCTGTCCGGCCGCCATCCAGAGTGCCGCCTGTCCGGCCGCCATCCAGAGTGCCGCCTGTCCGGCCGCCATCCAGAGTGCCGCCTGTCCGGCCGCCATCCAGAGTGCCGCCTGTCCGGCCGCCATCCAGAGTGCCGCCTGTCCGGCCGCCATCCAGAGTGCCGCCTGTCCGGCCGCCATCCAGAGTGCCGCCTGTCCGGCCGCCATCCAGAGTGCCGCCTGTCCGGCCGCCATCCAGAGTGCCGCCTGTCCGGCCGCCATCCAGAGTGCCGCCTGTCCGGCCGCCATCCAGAGTGCCGCCTGTCCGGCCGCCATCCAGAGTGCCGCCTGTCCGGCCGCCATCCAGAGTGCCGCCTGTCCGGCCGCCATCCAGAGTGCCGCCTGTCCGGCCGCCATCCAGAGTGCCGCCTGTCCGGCCGCCATCCAGAGTGCCGCCTGTCCGGCCGCCATCCAGAGTGCCGCCTGTCCGGCCGCCATCCAGAGTGCCGCCTGTCCGGCCGCCATCCAGAGTGCCGCCTGTCCGGCCGCCATCCAGAGTGCCGCCTGTCCGGCCGCCATCCAGAGTGCCGCCTGTCCGGCCGCCATCCAGAGTGCCGCCTGTCCGGCCGCCATCCAGAGTGCCGCCTGTCCGGCCGCCATCCAGAGTGCCGCCTGTCCGGCCGCCATCCAGAGTGCCGCCTGTCCGGCCGCCATCCAGAGTGCCGCCTGTCCGGCCGCCATCCAGAGTGCCGCCTGTCCGGCCGCCATCCAGAGTGCCGCCTGTCCGGCCGCCATCCAGAGTGCCGCCTGTCCGGCCGCCATCCAGAGTGCCGCCTGTCCGGCCGCCATCCAGAGTGCCGCCTGTCCGGCCGCCATCCAGAGTGCCGCCTGTCCGGCCGCCATCCAGAGTGCCGCCTGTCCGGCCGCCATCCAGAGTGCCGCCTGTCCGGCCGCCATCCAGAGTGCCGCCTGTCCGGCCGCCATCCAGAGTGCCGCCTGTCCGGCCGCCATCCAGAGTGCCGCCTGTCCGGCCGCCATCCAGAGTGCCGCCTGTCCGGCCGCCATCCAGAGTGCCGCCTGTCCGGCCGCCATCCAGAGTGCCGCCTGTCCGGCCGCCATCCAGAGTGCCGCCTGTCCGGCCGCCATCCAGAGTGCCGCCTGTCCGGCCGCCATCCAGAGTGCCGCCTGTCCGGCCGCCATCCAGAGTGCCGCCTGTCCGGCCGCCATCCAGAGTGCCGCCTGTCCGGCCGCCATCCAGAGTGCCGCCTGTCCGGCCGCCATCCAGAGTGCCGCCTGTCCGGCCGCCATCCAGAGTGCCGCCTGTCCGGCCGCCATCCAGAGTGCCGCCTGTCCGGCCGCCATCCAGAGTGCCGCCTGTCCGGCCGCCATCCAGAGTGCCGCCTGTCCGGCCGCCATCCAGAGTGCCGCCTGTCCGGCCGCCATCCAGAGTGCCGCCTGTCCGGCCGCCATCCAGAGTGCCGCCTGTCCGGCCGCCATCCAGAGTGCCGCCTGTCCGGCCGCCATCCAGAGTGCCGCCTGTCCGGCCGCCATCCAGAGTGCCGCCTGTCCGGCCGCCATCCAGAGTGCCGCCTGTCCGGCCGCCATCCAGAGTGCCGCCTGTCCGGCCGCCATCCAGAGTGCCGCCTGTCCGGCCGCCATCCAGAGTGCCGCCTGTCCGGCCGCCATCCAGAGTGCCGCCTGTCCGGCCGCCATCCAGAGTGCCGCCTGTCCGGCCGCCATCCAGAGTGCCGCCTGTCCGGCCGCCATCCAGAGTGCCGCCTGTCCGGCCGCCATCCAGAGTGCCGCCTGTCCGGCCGCCATCCAGAGTGCCGCCTGTCCGGCCGCCATCCAGAGTGCCGCCTGTCCGGCCGCCATCCAGAGTGCCGCCTGTCCGGCCGCCATCCAGAGTGCCGCCTGTCCGGCCGCCATCCAGAGTGCCGCCTGTCCGGCCGCCATCCAGAGTGCCGCCTGTCCGGCCGCCATCCAGAGTGCCGCCTGTCCGGCCGCCATCCAGAGTGCCGCCTGTCCGGCCGCCATCCAGAGTGCCGCCTGTCCGGCCGCCATCCAGAGTGCCGCCTGTCCGGCCGCCATCCAGAGTGCCGCCTGTCCGGCCGCCATCCAGAGTGCCGCCTGTCCGGCCGCCATCCAGAGTGCCGCCTGTCCGGCCGCCATCCAGAGTGCCGCCTGTCCGGCCGCCATCCAGAGTGCCGCCTGTCCGGCCGCCATCCAGAGTGCCGCCTGTCCGGCCGCCATCCAGAGTGCCGCCTGTCCGGCCGCCATCCAGAGTGCCGCCTGTCCGGCCGCCATCCAGAGTGCCGCCTGTCCGGCCGCCATCCAGAGTGCCGCCTGTCCGGCCGCCATCCAGAGTGCCGCCTGTCCGGCCGCCATCCAGAGTGCCGCCTGTCCGGCCGCCATCCAGAGTGCCGCCTGTCCGGCCGCCATCCAGAGTGTGCCAGAGCCTGCTGCCCAGTGTGATGTGCCAGAGCCTGCTGCCCAGTGTGATGTGCCAGAGCCTGCTGCCCAGTGTGATGTGCCAGAGCCTGCTGCCCAGTGTGATGTGCCAGAGCCCGCTGCCCAGTGTGATGAGCCAGAGCCTGAGGTGCCTCTCAGTGTCGCCTGTTCGATTGCCAACCAGAATGCCGCCCCGGAGGGGGACTCCAGCCCTGCCGCCCCGGAGGGGGACTCCAGCCCTGCCGCCCCGGAGGGGGACTCCAGCCCTGCCGCCCCGGAGGGGGACTCCAGCCCTGCCGCCCCGGAGGGGGACTCCAGCCCTGCCGCCCGGACTGAGGCCATACCACCTGCCCGGCTACCTGAGACTGTACCATCTTCCCAGCTGCATGTGGCAGAACCTGAGGTACAGAACAGAGGCACAACTTTAAGGAATCCTCATCCTCATTCTACCTTTAAAGAGAAAAGAAAAAAGAAAATTTCCATACCGCAAGAGACTGTGAGTGACTTGTGAGGGACATTATCAGACACTTTCGAGGGGAGCCGCAGGAGTGGGCTAACTCCCTTGTAAAGCCCCGGGACCCTATCCTGTGGGATGCTCATGCCTTCTTTAATTCAGTTGCTAGGAGGTATGCATCACCTTTGAGCATCCCTTGCCAAGACTCACCAGTAACTCCAGCCTGCCCAAGGAACATCACCACGATATGTGTGGGCGCTTTAATTGAAGATGAGTTCCGGTCCCGAGCATCCTCACAGATCTCACCTCCTAATCTGTCCACTACAAGGAAGGGAAGAAATAAAACAAAGAAAAAGAAATAGACTGTTGGATGTCTTTATGGTTTCCAGAAGACAGCTGGAATCCGCCTTCCGAAGGGGGGCATATGGCTATAGGGGTATCATAACCCCTCGTTTAGGGGGGGGTAATGTTACATCCTGGACTGCTACATCTTTTTCTGCCCATAGGGGCAGACCTGGTATTGTTGTTTTGTTATGGACATTTCTTTCACCTGCCACTAGTGGCTGCTGTTGTGCACTCTGTCTGGAACTCCTCATTATGTCTTGTTATCCCTCACCTGTGGACTGGGTTTATATTCCCCTTGATCCAGTGCACAGGTGTGGGTCATTGCTTCTGTTTCCTGCTTCCTGTGTGTAGTTGCTATTCTCAGCCGTGTTCCTGATTCTGCCTCCATTCCTGCCTACTCTTTCAGGTTCCTGTTTTATGTTGTCATCTCTGCCTTTTGTTTCTGTATCTCACCTGTATCAAGTCTGTTCCGTTACCAATATCTTGTCTGCATTATATCTATTTCCTTACCAGTACCCCAGCTGCATTTATCTGTTCGCCTTTTGTTATCTCACCTGTATCAAGTCTGTTGTATTACCAGTGTCTGTCTGCATTTATTTCTTACCTTTACCAGTATTTTGCCTATACCAGTCTGTTACCTTGTTTTTGTACCCAGGGATTCTGTTTTCTGTACTGCTCTGTTTCCTTGTTTTTTGTAATAAACCTATATCTGTTATACTATCTGTGATCTTTGTACCGATACTCAGGTATCCGTAACACTTTCCTTCATCCTGTATTCCTATATTCACATTATCATGGCTGTATTAAAGATCCAATCCAGAAGACATAAAGCCTTTTCCACTTGTGCTTCTCATCTGACCGTCATGATTCTTTTCTATGGTTCTGTCATGTTAATGTATATGAAACCACAACAAAGAGGAAATTCAGAAGCTAATTATTTCTCTGTGTTTTATTCAGCAATCACCCCACTGTTGAACCCTCTTATTTATAGCCTAAAAAACAAAGAGGTTCACGGAGGTCTTAAAATTATGAGAAGGTATCTAAGTATTTCAAGAATACACAAATTTCTAAAAAAGTTAATTTTATCAATTATATATAAATTGCATCTAAAATACTGTAGTTAGTGAATAGTAGAAATGTGTGGTTGGTATAATATGTTGTGTTAATTGGAAATATTTAAAAGTTGTCTGTTGTGTCCAGATCTAAGTATATAATTGGGGAGTGTTCTTACCACTCACATACGGAACTTACTGGCAGCAAAATTCATGGTACCACACAGTACGTTCATAATGCAATAGTAAGACTGGATCCAGCCCGTTGTAATTGGTACTTGTAAAGATTTTTCTTAACCATAAATAATCTTTGTTGTCAGGAAAAACACTCCAGCGCCTAACGTGGTAAAATCAAGTTTCAATAGGATTCTTATATAGCAGGGGTTGCCAAACTCAGGCCTCGTGAGCTACCAACGGTTCATGTTTTCCTTGTCTCCTCAGATATTCAGAGGTGAGATAATCACTACCAACTGTAGATCTTTTTGAATTTATCAGTCAGTAATGAACACACCAACAAGGAGACCTGGAAGACATGGACCGTTGGTAGCTCACGAGGCCCGAGCTTGGCCACCCCTGTTATATAGTATGTTGTTGTTGTAGCTCCAATAGTGTATACATGCAAGAAAAAAGAAAAAAAAAGGGGAGAGATGCCAGACAGCTGATGTAGCAAGTTATGATTCTGATTTACAAACCTATAGCTTTCATACCAACAAATACCATAATTATTGGTGGGCTAATTTACACTCTTGCTTATTACAAACCTCGGGGTAAATCCAGACCTACGGGCTAGTTATGTTAGAATGCGTAGCGCATTTACGCTAGCGTCATTTCTATGCACTCCCCTCGCTCATACGTACTTTGGCCGTTTTGCGCTGCTCAAACCCTACCTTAACTTTTCATAGCGTAAGTACTGACGTACAATTTAAATGCCTCCCTCCGCCTACAAAGTGTAATTACGGGTGTCGTATTGATGCCCCCGCCCCTTCTTTCATAGTCACGCTGATGTTACGTACGTTCAGCGTTACGCGGCGTAACATCTGCTGTGCGCTTGCGCAGTAAATGCAAATAGACAATATACGCTAACATACTTAGCTTAGGGTCTTGCCCCTCATGAGTGATCAATATAGCCAAAAGTGTATGCGTACCAGATTGCCCTATAATTAGGGTTTTGATTGATGATTTCCTCAGGTGATCTCTGTAGGAGTCCTCAAAATGTAAAACATAACAAAAAATGCAACATAGCGTAATACTGGTAAAAGAAACTTTTACTTATAAATAGTGCATAAAATATGCATATTGCATGCAAAGTATATAGAAACATAGAAAGTGACAGCAGATAAGAGCCACATGGCCCATCTAGTCTCCCATTTATTTATTTAAACCTATACTGACCCTAGACCCTATTTACCCTCAATTTGGTTTATAATTTAGGATACCCTTATATTTATCCCAAGCATGTTTAAATTGTTCTACTGTATTGGCCTCAACCACCTCAGATGGGAGAATATTCCACTTATCTATCACCCTTTCAGCGAAGTCATTTTTCCGCACATATAATAGCCTTGTAAATACACTGAGTGTGTCTTATCTTTGTCGATTGCTCTCCTCTCAGCCATCCGCTGTCCTGGACCGGTCCTCCCCACTGCCACGGTTATAATATGACACTTTCCAACTCCAGTCGGTATACGAGCAATCATTTCTGCACAGTGGGCTCACTGTGGCTGCTCTCAGAGCTTTGGATCCTGCCCAATCCTTTCTCTTTGGTGCGTAAAGGAAGAAAAGGGAAGAAGGTGAGAAGCAGAAAAGCGCTCGTATACCGACCGGAGCTGGAAAGTGTCATATAACCGCAAAGATAAGACACGCTCAGTATATTTACAAGGCTATTATATACTTGCATGCTATACGCATTTTTTATGCACTATTTATAAGTAAAAGTTTCTTTTATAAGTATTACGCTATGTAGCTCCTACAGAGGTTACCTAAGGAAATCATCACTCATAACCCTAATTATAGGGCAATCTGGTACACATACACTTTTGGCTTTGTTGATGAGGGGTCGGATCCAGACCTACGGGGTGCCCAAGGTCATTACAGCCATCCTTGTAGCGGGGAGTGCATGCCTTGTCGGTATGAAACAAGGCATAGGGTTGTAAATGAGAATAATTTTGCTGCACCAGCTGCCTGGCATCTCTTCCCTTTTTTTCTCTTTTCTTGCATGTACACACTATTGGAGCTACAACAACAACATACTATGTAAGAACCCTATTGGAACTTGACAACAAACATTTCAACTATAGGGTCAGTTTTACCAGCTGACTCCACCACGTCCACCAGCGGCCCCCATCACTACAGGTTACAATGGGTTAAAATTTAAAGGATAGATCCAGAGTTGCGCTGAAGACTTTTTGCTTTTCCATAAATAATCTTTGTTTATTTATTGCTGAGAAGCATTAGTCCAGACTATCTCCTTTCTAATGAAGTCCTTCTAATGACAAAACACCTAGGAACTGGTTCCTGCTTTTACTATTTGTAATTTCCATCATGAAGGTTGAGTTGTCAACATCATTACCGGGACACCATAGTTCTCTTTCCTTCAACCCAAATATATACACGGAAACCCCTGGCCGACTGATTCACATACACAGACGTCAGACTTAGGACTAATGCACACATCGGAACGAAACGCGTGCGTGGCTAGAGGGGCAAGACTCTTAATGCAAATGAGCTGCACATGGGCTACTAATGTACAGTATGTGCGTTCCAACAGACTTAGGACTGATTCACAGGTGGGATTGCCTTGCGTAAACTAACACACGTTAGCCCTCAATCAATTGTAAGTTGAGGAACCGTATTGTTTGCTGTGAAGCCATGCATCTTCTCTTACTTAGTTCAGCCAACACTTGTTGCGTGTTTATAATCAATGGATGTGTTAATAAATAAAACAAATAAAGGCTTTAACCATGTAAAGTTTCTATTTTTTTAGCATAGTTGAAAATGTTTTTTTTTTAAACTAATGACCTTAATTTTTTAAAACAAACACAATTACATTTACATCTATATAACTATAGTGGTTGCTGATTTTGGTTTTTATTTTTTAAAATTATTCTTTTGTAATTTTTTTATGAAACTTTCTATATGTAGTGGTTCATTATTTTTATAACTTCATACAGTATTTGTTTATGTTTTTTTTGTAAAGTATGTCATGTTTATTTGTAATTCTTTTATTACTTTTTATGTTTATTTTTTATTACAAATGTTAAGGACAGTACTTGATGTTTTTAGAAAACAAATTTGTATTACTTTCCCAGAGCCTAATCAGTGCGTTTAGTTACGTATCTTTGATTCATAAGCAATTTTTAAGCACTGTTACGCACGACTGATTCACAGTTAATAAAGTCTGCACATACCTAATTATATGCAAGATAGACTTATGTACTTACGTTGCACACCCGACATAGGGGGAGTGGTTAACTGGTTTCTTTCTTGTCTCTGAATTGGATTTTTCACGTGCGTATATTTAGGTAAGTTCATAATTTTACGCCTAAGTGTGAATCAGATCCATGTCTGCTGACTATGTCTAGTTGACTGATCTTTTAAATCCTACTTTGCCTTTGGAGCTTGTTTATAAATTCTAAAATTAAGAAAAACAAAACCTGCTCTGCAGCATGAAGCTCCCCTTTAATTTATATATATTTTCACTTTGTTTCATGTGATGTTAAATTAAAACAATTATGTTGGTAAAATTGAAAAAAACCCACCATAAATTAGACTGACTCACTTGTTATAATTACTGCAATATAATTAATACCAAATTACATTTATTGGAACCCACCATCCATCTATAATATGTTATGATGTATTTATATATATTTTATAATTCATTACTTACTAATCATAAGTCTAACAAATAATTATTATATCACATTTTATGTACTTTAATATTAAATACAATATATTAACCCGATATTCAGAGTAAACATATTCACATATAGGACCGGATCTAGATTCCAGATGATTTACGCAAGCTATTTGAATAAATCAGCTGTTTTTAAGTCATTGTGCATTCCCAGAACACTTGGCTACTCAGTGGAACGATGGATGTATGGAAGATGATTCCATACATCCAGCACTTCCATACACAGGGCAGACCAGATCTCTGTGCATACTATATACATACGGTGGGCAGGCCTTCATATTTAAATCATACAGTAAGGGCTGGGTTTAGGCCTTTATATACAATTAACTTGTTAAAATCTTAAATGTGGGCAAGATAAGGTAGTGTTCTGGATGGGTAAGTGTCCAGAACTACATGTGTGAGTGTCGGATTGGCCTTTTCACTCACATACAGAATTTACTAGTAACCGAATGTATAGTAACAAAGTGTACGTTTGTTCTACAATAGTAAAACTGGTTACGACCCATAGAGTAAACATGTCAGGTGTTACAGAAGGGGCATATTTTATGACATGGAGATGAAGAGCTTTCTCAGAGGTTAAAGTGTGGGACTATATTAGACGTTTTCTTTTAGTATTATTTTCTTCTCATAGTTTGATCTTGTCTTAGATCCTCCATTCTACGTTCTCTTTCTAATCTTCTTTTTTGTGGGAGTCCAAATTTAGTTATTCGTACCAGATATGGAGAAGAGAGGGATGATGTTTCCTGATTCCTAACAAAAGACTGTTGTGTATCTGGTACTGTTGTACCAGGTACTGCTGTAGTACCTGGTAGGGAGACCCCCAGGGAATACCAGGTACCGTAGACATACTCCCATCATGTGGATTCTGGAGGACGGGGATTGATCGACGAAATAGTAAGTTGATTGTTTTGAATTCAATATGCCTTGTAAATGGCTTTTAATCGTTTAGATACAAATCTAAATTCCCTGAACATTATGGACCGGATCCAGAATTAATAGCGTCAGGTGATTTACGCACGCAAGGTGCGTAAATCACCTGACTGAAAGGAGCGCGCATGCGCCCTCCAGATGTATGCAAGGTCCTCCAGATTTTACGCTAGGATTACTATAGTAATCCTAGAGTTTAAACAATCAGACGGAACTTTGTTGCGTGCAAATGGGCTGTGCTTCCCTTCCGCCTGCTAAAGTGGGCGGGGGGAAGCATGTAAAGTGTACAGTGTAGGAGGGGGCTCCCACACTGTAGCGTATCAGCGGTCGTACGTACCGCTGATCCGCCCGTCGTATTTAAGGCAGGTTTGCCCTCCCCTCTGTCTCGCGTAATTTCAGACCCCCGCGCACACGGAAAGCACACGGGGGTCTGGATCCGGTCCAATGTCTCAATTTTAATTTTAATTTTTATATTTTTTTATTTTCTTTGCACATTGGGTCTATAGCACTGGATGAACTCAAATGTTTAACAAATTTCTACATGCTCTTATAATGGTCAATATGTCCCTTACGGAATATAGGCCCCAAATAATTCATAATTTATAATTATGAATGATAAAAATATGGACACAATAAACCCAAAGCATTAAATATGAGTTAGGAGAGTTACTAGTTGATATGATTGGATTATTTTATTTTATGTTTTTTGTCTATGTAATTACAATATTTTTAAACTATCCGATGGCTGTATATATATGGGTTTTATTTTTATAATATATCACCTTTTCATATTTATATTGAACACATTTAAATAGATTTTTTTTAATTTCACTTAGTATACATATTTTTATTTCATTCATTAAATATTTGAATTATATTTATTTCGATCCTATGTCACCTCTTTACCTATTTCACTTTTAATTTATCACTTGTGTATATGGACTTTTACGCTAACCATTGAATTAGATATGTGTACTGTCCCTTTAAATGAGTGGCCATTTTCTGTGCAATGTCACTTTAAGAATATGTGTCTAAAATATAGAATTTTATAAAATATGGGAGATTTTCCTTTTATCCCCTATCATCTGGTTTTCATGCACTTTTGCACTTTATTTATTTGTCACTGTCACTGTAAATTGAATAACGGACCTCAGTTCCCGGTTTTTATCACCCCTTGTTAATTTTTGAAGTTTTGAATATATTATGTCTAATTTTAAGTTGTTGATATTTTTATTTCGGGGATGGACTTATGGTAATAAATTCTGAATAAGAGAAATCAATCATTGTAAATTCTATATTCACCAAGACCGGAAGAAGCTTTAAATAGCCTCCGGCACATTTACCCCCTATGCCTTGAGAAAGAATTCGAGCAATTTGAAACGCGTTGGCAGGGGTTTGTTTTGGTGCAGTTGATCTAGTGTCTCGTGTCCGCAAAGCTCCATGTCTGCCGTATCCCGGGTATTAAACATCTATTTCACAGTCCAGTTCCTGCTCTGTTGCCATCCAGGTACACAACCCTGTCACTGCCCAAACTATCTTTGTATTTATTGTTATTTTTTCCATTTTGTTTTATCCACGTATATCTCCGTTTCCCCAATCATCCATTGTATTATTAATTTGTCCGTTTCCCCAATCATCCATTGTATTATTAATTTGTAATAAACTAGTGTTATACTGATTCCATTTTCTTTGATTTTTATCCTTTCCTACCCCCCCTTTTGGGGGAGCACTCCAAGGGAAATACCGCGGGCTTGAGACCCATACCAGGAAGAACTTTTTCTCGCTATAGAACTTACCTGTAAAGAATTTGAAGCAATCTTCCCCTTGGATGAGTCAACTTACACCAAAGTATAAAGGCTTCTATTAGTTGGACCTACTTCAATCTTAAGGACTTCGGGCCTGATCCAGACCTACGCCGATGC
>WWET01006561.1:16032-35511 GCA_011038615.1 Limnodynastes dumerilii
CAGGTGTTGTGAAACTACAATTCCTAGCATGCTTTGTCAGTTATCCGCTATGCTTTTGCAGTTCATGAATGCTGGGACTCGTAGTTTTACAACACCTGAAGTGACACAGGTTAGCCAATATTGAGCTAGAATAGTCATTTTGTGAATGTGTATAGTCTGATATTGTCAGCATTAATCCAGCTAATTCTTTCATTAGTGGCATGCTACTTATCCCAATGATTTCATCATGGGAAAATTAATCTTTATTATTTCCTATGTTGCTATAATGCCTTTTATGAATATCAGTACTATCTCTTGACAATTTCTACTTTGACCACTGATGTAAATATTACTAGCCTAGTGTAGATGGTGTTACTTTTGTATTAAGTCTACTAAATTCTGCAGTTTTTAAGAATACTATAATATCCTGGCTCCCACACAATTTCACTATTTGGCATAGTCCTGTACAATGATCTTTATGCCATTGTCTTTCTTTCAACACACCCCTCAACTAATCGCTGTAATTTTGTGGATAGATGTTGTGGGTTTCTTTATTTTCTATTTTTGAACAGAAGCTCTTTTTCAAAGTGACTCTCAAGTGTGGTGTAATGTCATCCTTACCTTTCTTTTCTGTTCTTGGCTCTTCATGTTTTTTCACTACTTCATCTGAAATGGAAATTGTAAATGAGTAGGAAACACATGACCTGTTTTACAGCTTACACAAGATGATTTCCTCACAAATTTTAGGTTATAAGCTGTAATTTTTAACTGTTGTCCCCAAAACCAATGGATGGTAAGTGAGTATCAATCTAATTTAAAGATACTCTACATTTCTAATATAGCTCAGGTAAAAGTTTAATAGCTAGAACAGTGTTGGCTAATCTTTGGCACTACAGGTGTTGTGAAACTACAATTCCTAGCATGCTTTGTCAGTTATCCGCTATGCTTTTGCAGTTCATGAATGCTGGGACTCGTAGTTTTACAACACCTGAAGTGACACAGGTTAGCCAATATTGAGCTAGAATAGGTATTTTGTGAATGTGTGTAGTCTGATATTGTCAGCATTTGCTGCAACAGTCCATCTATTTACCTTTCTGAGGTTTTGCTGGAGAATTTCTACTTGGGGAGTAGCACTTTTATGTATGTTTTTTTTAAGGAAGGAAGAATTTTACTAAATATAATATTTTGAACTTGCCTGTATATTCATATTACTTTATCTAAAATATAACTAAACATTAGCACATATTTGCAATAGCAACATGACAAAAAAAAATATATTTTAGAATACCTGCTACCTTTTACAACTTATTCTTTAATGTAAAAATATTAAAATAAATACTAAAAGATCTTTCCAATGTAACTGCCATAACATAAAGGTGATATGTATGAATACCTTCTTTTGTGGGTTTTTCTTGTCTTTTCACTGGTACTGCTAAAATAAAATTCCTAGTGATTAAACCTAATAAGTATTTTGTTAACTAGTTATTTTTATTACTTCTTAATTTTTCTTTTTTGCATGACCGGCAAAAAGATGAGTTGTTTACCTGTCTTAGGTTTAACGAACTCCTTGTGCTTTTTCACTGGTGTCTCTATAAAAAGAGGTTGCTAGTGAATGATAGCCTACATGTTTTTTAAAACTCTATATTTTGAATGTAGCTTAAGAGGCACAATAGCTAATATATTGACTTATCACTACCATGAGTTCTACGTCTAGGACCTAATCAAGAGTTCTAAGGCAACAGATGTGCCTGTTGCATGCGTCCTAACCCAGTTACACTCTCCAGTACGAGAGTCTAATTGCTGAAAATGGGACTTCCGAAACTTTCTTTTCGAAAGTCCCATTTTCGAATACTTACCGCTTTCTACTTTTTTTTAGTGAATGGGTGAGTATGCCGTTCGGCATACTTTACCCATTCACTTTCGCAATTACCGTTATCCTTCCGCCATCTGTGATATACCTCCACCGTACCTCCGTCGCTACTATTGCCGGACCAGGAACAGGTAAGTAAACTATCTGTGCGGGTTAGGATTAGGGTTAGGGTCAGGCTGCAGTAGATAGAGGGTTAGGGTCAGGCTGCAGGGGAGGGTGGGTTAGGGTCAGGCTACCAGGAAAGGAGGGTTAGGGTAGTGAGAGGGGAGGGTTAGGGTTAGAATTAGAATTAGGGAAGGGACTATTTTTATTTACCATTTAGCTGAACAGAGCTTTCAGAGAGCCGTGGATTGATTGCTATGACTCATCAAGGCATAGCAATAAAAAAAATCCCAGCCAGTTCGCAACTGGTTTGAAGAAGTGTGATTTTTCGAAAATCAGAATTTCTAAGCGGGGACCCACACCCGTCCTAACCAGAGCTGTGACCAGGGCAGCCATTGACACAGACGTGGGGCCACACCCACTATGTGCCATCTTTGATGATGTCACATAGGGGCGCAGCGGACCTGCTTTAACAGCGGGCCGGTGCGCAGGGAAGTTCTTCCCTGCGCATTGACTCACTACTCGGCGGGCCCCATCAGCTCCGGGCATGGGACAATAGTCCTGGCTGTCCACCCCCGATGGTGGCCCTGTCTACAACCTTTGCAACTCTGGATAGAATGTACAGAAAAGGTGCATGCATACGCAACATTTCAATGGATTCGTAGAGGCAGATGCTGTGAGGTGTCCTTGCAGCAGACTATACAAGATTGCATGTTACACTTTTTTAATGTTTGTAATCACATTAGATGCCTAAAAAAATAGTGTGTTACATAATGCCTGATTAGAATAAGGCTTATGTTCTCTTAAAGAGAAAACTCTTTCATGTTATTAGCATGTTTTCTAAATCTATTTCTTTTCCCATTGCACTACTATTACTAATTCTATTAAGCAAGATTTAGGTGCCAACTTAAAATATGAGTATTGACATTGGAGTAACTACCATGGATACAGGGCATGCAGATTGATATAGGGCCCAGAGGAGCCAGGCGCGACAGTGCTAAGCTGCAAGTGACTGGCAGGTTCCTTATGGACACCACTCAGAGTGTTGAGCACTGTATTTAATAACCTTATGACAGCTTTGCATAGTCCTCTACTGCCATTATAGAGGGATGTTGGACCAACAGAGTGCTTATTTGAAACTTTTATTATCATATTTATGCAACTATAGTAAGAATATTAATGTTTCCAATTATTGGAAGGCATGCTGCAGTGAAATATGATAGTAAAGAAAATAAAACAAAATTAACTTTTTTTTCTTTTGTTTCTATAATAGAGTCACAAAAGAGTGGCAGCATACAACACACACTTTGCTATAAAGTCAGATTTGTTTTACACCAATTGAGACTTTTAATGTATTTACCCTTCTTTTGCTTTGCTGGCTCTTCTTTTTTATCCACTGGTGTCCCTACAAAAATAATTGCTACTGAGTGAGTGACTTTACATCTTTCGTAAACAAATATTACAAAATTATTCATTTAAAGAGCCCAAAACCAGTTCAATACTCCTCAGCATATCAATGCACATAAAACCTTCTGCCAACTCATCCCAAGTCCCTTAAAAGAGCAACATAATGTGTGGTCACAGCACAAACAATTAAACCTTCAGCAACCAAGTGTTTTCCAATGCTGCTAGAGTCTTGTTGCACCACCACAAATACTGTAACTGGTATCATGTTGTTATGTCGATAGTCAAAATGTCAACAGGTCAAATTGTTACCAGGCAAAAATGTTGACAGTTGAGTATGATGTTAGTATTACATATATAACATATATATTATTTCATTTCTGAAGTTTTATATAAGGCATCCGCGATACATTAAGTTTACAGACATTACAAGCAAATACTAGCATATTTGTCGACATTTTGACTGTCGACATTTCAAACCAGACCCCTGTAACTTTCGTATTGAATTAATGGATATGTTATATAATTAAAAAAATGCTCATCAAAAAGCATAAACAATACAATACCATCACTATTAAAATTACTAAGGCTTTCTGAGTGCTCATCTATAGTTCACCTTTTTTTTCTTTTGCAGGTTCCTCATGTTTCTTCTCTAGTGTCTCTGAAAAGGAAATACATTAGTTACTGGAAACCTACAGTATTATCTTCTAAATTGGTATGTAACTAGGTTTTCCACAAGGTGAGGCATTTTATGTATTTACCTTTCTTTGGTTTGTCTGTCTCTTTTGTTTTTTCCACAGATGTCTCTGTAAAGGAAATTATTAATGGCCGCTTGTCATTTAACATGTTATGTTAATGTTGTGTATCAACTTTTACCGCTTGGATTTATCAACATCACATTATCCACAGTACTCTGGATATCAGTTCAACAATGTATTTTTTAATTTTTTAAGAAGAAGCACTTGTTCATTTTAGGCATGTATAGTTCTTACCTTACCAGTTTCCTTGGCATTATATTTGTACTGCTTACCTTTCTTTTCTTTTGTTGGTTCTTCACGTTTTTTCACTTGTTCATCTAAAAATCAAATTTCTAATAAATCAGCATCAAATGTACAGAATGTACAGCACATTTTTAATATTGTAAATGACCTGTTCAATTGGTTAGATGAGACCATTTATCTGCTTACCAGTCTTAGTTTCTATTTTTATCTTCTTAACTGTTGTCCCCAAAAACTATTTACAAGCAAATGATTGCCAATCTTATTTTTCATCTCATTTTTACTTTACAAGCCATAATTCTTGGTATAAAAAATGAATAGCTAGAGTATTTCATATTGTTAACGTTTGTAGCTAAACATTTTCTTGCATTTGCTGCAAAATTTTATCTATTTATCCCTTGAGGTTTTGCTGGCACTTTTTGTTTTTTGATAATTAGTGAGTCATACATTATATCCTAAGTAAATGCCATACGTAAAAAAATATTAACCAATAAATTCACAAAATTCAAAACAATTTATTTCTTTAAATACTATAACAATTCTTTAAGTATTATATTGTACGTGTCTTTTCATTGGTGTTTGTGATAATGAAATTTATAGAAATTAAACCTAAGGTGCATTTTATTAACTTTTTTCTCATTTATTTCTATGTAAACAAAAAGATGAATTCTTTACCTGTCTTAGGTTTGACAGACTCTTCTTGTTTTTTCTCTGGAATCTCTAAAATAGAAGGATGTTGGTGAGAGACGCCTACATTTTCCTTAAAACTCTACATCTATAATTTAAGAGGCAAAATAGCAAAAATATTTCATTATAATGACATATCACTACCATTGATTTTATCTATTTATAGTGTGTATAATTCCTTATTTCTGTAAATTTTTTCTTTTCCAATGTTTTCTAAAACATTTTTCTTTCAATAAGTCTACTATGGAAGGGTTCTTTCCTTAGTACCCCAATCACCAACTCTATTAAGCAAGATGCTGGTGACAAAGAAAGATATTGTTACTGGCAATTCATTTTCAGTGGTACTTTTCTCTCTGTAGTAGTGTAGTAACATCAATTTGTCTCCTTAACTTTCTACATTCACAAATAAGTGGCAGTGTACAGCACATTTTGATGACTTGACATGTAATCAGATATGTTTTACATCAGTTAAGTCATTTTATGTATTTACTGGGTGGTATTTTAATGGCCATGGGCTAGATCCAGAACCCCATGTGTTTTACGTACCTGCGAGGGTCTGTAAATGCACATTGTAAGGGAAGTGCACACACCCCGCACTCCCCTATAATGGTAGTAAATCTGGACACTTATACCTTAAGTTTTACAACTTGATTTGTGTCCATATGGAAGAGTCGTAATGATGCTTCCCTGCCCCCTACCAACATTTAAAATTTGGTAGCCTAAGTACCACACGTATGTAGGGCACTCCCCCTGCTCTCCTATGTGCGAAGTAGATTTGAGTGCCGAAGGCACCCTTAAGTATTCTGCTCAGAACACTGTGTGGGTGAATACTGGATTGTACATATGGGCATTTCCAAGCCCTTACTGCACAATGTAAATATCAAAACTCACCCACCATGAGTATCTCATATTCATGGTGTGGACCCATATATAGTGACCTGAATTCCTGCATTCCATGTGAAAGTTCTTGTACAGCACAAGCACAGTACATGCAGAATAGGTGCTTGAGTATGTTATGTACTGAAGTCTGGATCCAGCTCATATAAAGGATTACCTTTCTTCTCTTTTGTTGTTCTTTCCACTGTTTCTTCTGAAAGTGAAATTGGTAATGATTAAACCTAAAGTAAATTTTGGTTAACAGTTTTTTAAATTTAATTTCTTTTCTATGTAGACTAACAAAGAAGACTTCTTTACCTGTCTCAGGCTTCACAGACTCCTCTTGTTTTCTCACTGGTGTAGCTACAAAAGAAGTTGCTTCTATGAACTTCATTTCCATTACATTTTGTTTAAATAAAGAAGTAAATAGCTACAATGTATCATTCTACTGAGCTGTCACAATCATCACTACAGATAGTTTGCCACTTACTTTCTAAAGTTCATTAATGCATATCAAGTGTGCTTAATTTATGAAAAACTATTGTTGTTTACCAATTTTCATTACACTTTTCCCACTATTATATTGTTCTTCCAATATACTGCTACTGTTGAGCCTAACAGAAGATATAGGTGCCATTCTCAGGGCGCCTGGAATTTCATTTTGGAGCAACTCTGCTTTCTGAAAAAGTGGAACTTCAATAGAGTGACTCCATGGCTTTCCAGTCAAGACATTGGGCCGGATCCAGAACTACGTCTAAAAGACCGCATATACGCAATCTACGTATCGAAACGATTACGTACAATTGTACGATTATGTACAATAGCTACTACGCATGCGCAGTAGCTACTATTTATTGAACTACGTCCGTCTATTGAAGACGGACGTAGTTCTGGATCCGGCTCATTGTTTTGAATCTCTGTTGCTCCACAGCAGAACTTGATGGTTTCAGTTATATGGAACCACCAGAACAAGGAACCTTGACAATATGATTTAAGAAAATGTCAGTTACCTTCTTTTTCTTTTGCTGGTTCTGCAGGTTTTTTCACTAGTGTCTCTACAAAAAAAAATGTAGAAGTAAGTTTTAATGTAGAGAACATACTGATGATTTGCTATCAAATTTTTTTGGTATAATGAACTATTTTCATTAGTATATTTTTCAAATTTTACGGGTTTTTTATGTATTGAACATTCTTGTGTTTTGATAGATCTTTTTATTTTCCAGTGAGGTCTGTATAGATATCTTTATTACTGAATGATTACTAGTGTCTTTATAAAGAAAACTTGAATAAGTACCAATGTGCAGTACATTCAAAATGTACTAATTGTTCTATATACTATTTTATTTATTTTTAACATTTGTTAAGATATTTTATACATTTACCTTTCTTAAGTTTTGCTGGCTCTTCATGTTTTTCAAATGGTGCCTCTTTAAAGGCAATTGCTACTGGATAAGTTTCAATTTACATGTTATATAAATACCTTAAATAATCCCATCACCAGATTAATTCTACTCAACAAATGTGAATAATGTTCCCTCCTATTGGTGCCCTCAACAATATTCTATTAATGCTTACTAAATACATTTACTAAATCCCAAAAGTATATCATATGTTTGATTTTGATGCCTGGTGCTTCTGAAAATTAGATTCTTAATTATTAAACATATGGCCCAGCTTGGCAAATAGTTATTCCCTGTTTTTCTTTTTTGTTTTTTTAAATATTTATTTATTTATTTTCATAGATGGAGGCTAGAAATGTAATTTCTTTACCTATCTTAAGTTTGAAACACTTCTCTTGCTTTTTGACTGGTGTCATTAAGAAGGAAGTAGCTAATAAATGGCAACCAACATCTTAAATTCAGTTTGGGTAGATATCCAATAGATTTAATGTTTGATTATACTGACTTATCAACACCAACCAAGTTATACTCGGTGTTTACTAAACTCTGCAATGATAGTATTATTATACTGTTTCAGAATTTAGTTCTGGATGTACTTTGCTTTCCATAACCATGAACCACCAATGCAGTGACTCCATGGCTTTGAAAGAGACACTATTGTCTTTTCCGCTGTTGGAGCTCTGTTATAATAAAGAGAAAATTGATGGCTCCAGTTACTGTTATAATAGAGAGAATATTGATGGTTCCAGCTATATTGCAGAACAAGAAACTGGAATCTTAATCATGAATTATGACACAAGCAAAAATGTAAAGTAGTTACTGCACCTTCTCTTTGTTTTGCTGGTTCAGGTTTTTTCAGTAGTGTCTCTAGAATAGAAATTTATAATTAAGTGGCAATGTACAATATAATATTGTTCAATTTTCTATCAAAAGGTAGAATTTGTATAATGTACTATTTTATTTTCATTATTTATTATTAAAACATAGACTGTGGACACATTTTACATGTTGTTCTTTTTTATTTTTTACTGTCATTTCTTATTTATCCATTGGTATCTCTTAAAAGATAATTATTGTTGAATGATTGTTAATATACATGAATAAAAATGCTATAGATCATCAATTTTAAAATTAAATAATCTTATTATCAGTTTAGTTCTATATTCCCGACCTATGATGGTAATGCACTATGGAAATTTTGTATCCTAGAACCTACCTTAAGTTTTACGAACACACCGCACCTGAAATGGGTTTGGTGAAGGAGGATCATGTAAGTGCTTAACCAAGTCCTTACTGTACAATTTAAAAACCTCCCCCCACCTACTATGTGTATATACTGTACACATGACAGCTTGTTTCGCCTCACTGTCGGAAAGGCTTACAATACATAATCCAGATCAATTTTGCGCATAACCATCAGGTGCATGCATTTTCAGAAGCACACACAGTGCTTATGCATTTGGAATGCCTAAATCATTCTGTTATTTTTAAACTGTAATTTGGAGCTGATGAGAAAACCTCATCTGTTTCCACATTTTAAATTTCCTTCCCGCTTGCAATACAACACTGTTTTTCAAAGGTGTTGACTTTACTTGTCTATAAAATAGAGCTTCTCTGTTGGATCTTTGTTGCTACAATGAGAAAGGTGATGGTTCCAGCTATATGGAAAACTATGACAATTATAGAAATGAAATTACCGGTACCTTCTTTTACTTTTGCAGGTCCTTCAGGTTTTTTCACTGGCGCCACTATAAAAGAAATTTAAGTGAGTGACAAAGTACGGTACATTCAAAATGTTCTATGTGTTCTATGTGTTATTTTTCAGTGTAATAATTTATTTATTTTTAGCATTTAATATTTTATACATTTACCTTTCTTATGTTTTGCTGGCTCTTCATGTTTTTCCACTGGTGTCTCTATGAGGATAATTGTAATGTTGATGTAAAGTTTCAAATGACATTTTCCGTAAATGTTATAGAATACCATCTAAATAACCACATTCCACTTTAGTATTAGTATTATTATTATTATCATCATTTATTTATAAGGTGCCACAAGGTGCTCGTAGCACTGTACAAAATAATACAGGGCAGGGATGGACTACTCAACAAATCAGTGCAGAAGAAAATTCCTACTATTGGTCTCTTAATCAATATTCTAATGTTAATTGCAAGGGTCACCATTTTAGCTAACACATGCTAAATTCCAGAAGCATATAATATTTGTATTTAAAGTTCTACATCATTTCTTAATTTTGTGGGTTTATGGTGCGCTGAGAGTTTGGAAAGAAACGCTTTTTTTCACTTATTTATTTTGTGATTTTGGATTAAAGTCAAGTGGTACTAAATTATAGTTAAATGCATTAAGCAGATCTTATACTAGGTGAAAAAGTTTGTCTTATCTGAATAGGGCAATAATAATATGGGATTATATATTTCCTTATGATAGTTAGTTTTTAAGCAATAAATGTTATAATATGAATAATTAATTTATCCTTTATAATTGCCACCAAAATGCATGTTGGTATCGCTATATATATATATATATATATATATATATATATATATATATATATATATATATTTACTTTTATTCTCTTTTATTCTTTTCTTGTGGCATAACTATGAACTAAAACCCTGAGTATTTATTAAGATACTTAAAGAAATGTAGTTACCTTTTTGTTTTAATGGTTCTTTTGGCTTTTTCACTAGTGTCTCTATAAAGGAATGAGACACTCTGAGTGAATCACACTGTACTACTGTACTGTACATATTAATAATTTTCTATCAACATGTACTATTTATACTATTAGCTGTTTTATTTATATTTTACATTTGTTTATACATTTTTATTTTTTATATATTTACCATTTATATATTTTGCAGGTTCTTCTTGTTTTCCCACAGGTATCTCTATAAAGACAATTGTTACTGGATTTGCATCTTATGTATTTATTAGTTTTTTATGTTATATTAATAAGTATAATAAACAACTCCACCATTTATTCTTTATTTGTTGATAGGTTTACTAAATCGCATACATATATAATATTTGTATTTTAGGGACCTTCTCTATCTTGTAGGTTTCTGAACACATTTGATATTTTTTCTTTATTTGTTTTGTCATTTGGCTCAAAATCAAGTGCTACAGAAGAGTGGTCTAAACCTTTAAGAAGATATTATACCAGTTCCAACAGTTTGTCTTATCTACCCAGTGCTTTGTGAGAGTGTGCTACTGCTAACCTATATGATCACATTTCTTTAAGTGGTTAACTATATATTTCATAAGGGGTATCAAGTAAAGAAATAAAATGAATTACTTTTCCCAGGATTTGCTAGATCTTCCATTTTATCCCATTGGTGTCACTATAAAGTTAATTGTTACTAGATACATTTCAATTAACATAATATGTAAATGTAACTAATATTAGTTTAAATTATCGCATTACCAGTTTAGTTGTAATTACAAATCAATGCGGATAATGCTTCCTTTTATCGGTCACCTCATCAGTTTTCTAATGATACTTGTAATGTTCTACACTATCACAGATATTAATGGTGTGTTTTAGTGTTCTGCTTTAGATGAAGAGCCCTTCTAATTTTTTTTACAATTTAGGAAATTTCAAAGGATAGCCAAATGTATTCTAAAGTCCAAGTTTTTATACAAGCTCTAAAAATCTCTTTTACTAGTGAATCTATGACAGATCGATGACCATATTTGTTTATTTTGTTAACAACATATTAGAAGAGTTGTCATAAAGTAAAGTAAAATAATATAATATAATATAATATAGTATTAAATTTAGCATCCTCTCTTGATGGATAGTTTTAATACATCAATATACTAATTTATTTCTTGCACATGTCTTCTATAATAAACCATGAAATTTAAGGTAATAAAAGTCATATGGGTACCTTTCTTTTGTTTTGTCTGTTCCTCATGTTTTTTCACTGGAGCTTTTAAAAAAGAAAATGCTATTAATTAAACTTATGGAGTATTTTGATTGATTTGTAGCGATCTGTAGGCTAAATTAGATATTGGTTTACCTGTCTTAGATTCAACAGATTTCTCATGATTTTACACTGGCATTTCTACAAATGGGGTGACTAGAGTTTGATGATATGCTTTTACTTTAAAAGCTCTATATCTATACCTTTGTGTAAATAAAGTGGTATAATAACTAACTTTTTACCCAAGCCTGTGTTAGTACAAAGGTTTTGCTTATATCCCTAACTTTATTATATCAATAATTATGATTTCATTATGGATTTGTTTTATTTATGGACTGTTTTTTTTTAACAATACTGTTGTGTTATTGTGGTGTTCATCTATTGTAATCTACCACTGACTGTATTAAGCCTATTTCAGATGGAATATTTAGAGGTGGCCACTGGCTAAACAAAATTAGTACTATTTGGTGCTACAGAAATACAACACTCATTCATGGCGGTTAGTTACTCTTTTTAATCCCTGATGCTGCACAAGGAAATCAATGGTTCCAGCTACAGTATATGGGGACATACTGACTAGGAAATCTGACCCTGAAATATGATACAGTATGAAATGTGATTAATTTAGTTACCTTTTATTTCTTTTTTAGCTTCTACAGATTTATTCACTAGTGCCTCTGTGAAGGAAATTAAATTGTGAATAGCATCGTAGAGTACATGTTAATGATTCAGAATACAGTTAGATTTGTTTTACATTTGTCGAAATATATATATTTACCTTTTTTAGGTTTTAATGTCTCTTCTTGTTTCTCTGCTGGTAATTCTATAAGGATAATTTTTACACATTAAGTTGCAATTTACATTTACTTTAAATGCCATAGATCATATCAGCATCAACTCAGCAAATCAGTGATCGGCAAATCAGATAACACTACCTCCTATTTGTTTTCTCTACAATATTCTATTAAAACTTGCAGAGCTCTTCACTTTATGCATCACCTTTATAGAATCTCGTAGTATAAAATAATAGTATTTGGTAGACTCCCTGATTCCCTGAATTTGCATATAGCTGGATTAATTTACAGTACTTTAGATATTTCAGTTAATTTAGTGTGATTTTGTTTTTAATTGTGACTCCATAAAAACCTATATAACTATATTTTTTGTTTGATAAGATAAAACTGTTTAAGAACAACAGATGACTTACACATGCAGAGCCATATGCAGAGCTCCAGACATGTTCTGCTGCGCATGCACAGAAATTTTGTAACGTAATCTACATTACTTGTTGCAACGTAGATTGTGTATACGCGGTCGTAAAGATTAATTGCATATGCGGCCGGAGCTCTGCATACGGCCCGCAGAGTGTGGAAGTCAGGTTTTGTGATCATACTGCGCATGCGCATACTAGATGTTATGCATCAAAACTCTGAACGTAAGAAACTGGTTTTACATATGTCAAGCAGTTCATACATTGGTGAGTGACAACACAACATACGTTTGATTATACTATATTTTTTGTTTGATAACATAAAACTGTTTAAGAACAACAGGTGACTTACACATGCAGAGCCATATGCAGAGCTCCGCACTGCATATGAGGCCGGGAAGACATTGATATTGTACATTATGAGCAGTGTTAGGGAAGGCATTCCGATAAGTCAGCTAAAATCCACACATGAGAGGGGATTTTCATAGGAGTGCTCTAGCCTCTTATGTGCAAATTTTAAGAACTTTGGCCCAGATTCACACTACCGGGCGTATAGCATTTACGTCCGAAGTTTACAGTTTTTTGCTACTGCGCATGCGTAGTAATTTTTTTCCCCCTTAATCAACGTATCTTTTCGTTACGTATATTGCGTATATGCAGTCTTAAAGACTGCATATACGCAATCTACGTAATGAAAAGATATGTATATTACGTAAAAAATGTACGCATGCGCAATAAAAAAAAATGGTAAACTACGGACGTATATGCTATACATCCGATAGCGTGAATACGGGCCTTTGTGTATATGGAGTCTGCAGCAGGTCCAAATTTTTGAAAGCTATAAAGAAAAGTGAAGAAATAATATGAGACCTAAATTCACTTCACAATAGATATTCTAATATTAATTATAAATGATCTTTCCCTTTATTACCATAGTGAAGAAATTTTGGCAATATATTTATATAATTACCTTTCTTCTCTTTTGTCAGTTCCTTGTGTGTTTTCTTTGCTGCCTCTGAAAATAAAATAGATAATGATTAAACCTATGGTTCATTTTGATAAGTGGTTATACTTCCAGTCCTCATGAACTAAACTTCCCTAGTGAAAGTATTTCCAATGGCAGTGAGAGATGCGTGCAGTTTAAAAGCTAATGGGGAGATTGGAGGTAGGGGGTATGTAAATAGTATAGTGAGAGCTTACATAACTTCCACACCTTCTTCCTTTAAAAGGGGTTTAAGTTAGGTGTCCCCAATTCTGGTCCACCATCTGTTTTCCACTATTTGTCTTTATAGATAAATTTCACACTTCCTGATCACATTTTTTAACTTTATGCAGACCACATGCAAAATAAGTATATCCTATAGTCAATCAATTATCACGTTGCATAACTTTATTGCCATTCCACTAGCAAATCTATTTAAGTGTAGTCTGAGCTTAAAGCTAATCTTACACTATGCACCAATATGTTGCAATCGTTGCAGCTTTTAGGTGAAAATTATTCAACAGTTTGAATAAATTCTCCAAACTTAACATTTAGTGCTAAAAAGGAGAGCATCATCTGCTCAGAAGTTTATCTGAAACCATTTGTACTGTAAACATTTACAAATGCTAACATTATGTTTTCCTTTATTAATGATTTTTAGATAAAAATATTTTTATGTTTCTAGTGATTCTTTTTTTTTAACTGAATAGTAATTTCATAGAACAGCTATTTACTAATCTATAATAAACTGTTTATCTCAGAGTGTGAATATCGAAAATGGCTTATTTTCTAATTACCATCTCGTCTATATTCTCTCAATGCCAATAACTTTAAATGGGCACTGTTGTGTTTTTCTTTCCCAAGAATAGTAAGGTGGCGCTATTCCTCTATTGCTACTTCTACTACTAATTCTCTTAAGAGAAATTAGACGGTATTAAAATCATTAAAACTTAAGGTCTTAAAAATTGATAAGGAAACTTTTAATTATAATTACCTTTTTCTTCATGTTTTTTCACCAGTGCTTCTGCAAAGAAAATGTAGTGAGTGATAACTCACCAAAACTTTGATCATTTTCTGTATAGTCAGAATCTATGTAAATAATGTGAAACCAGTGGTGTAACTACAGTGGGAGCAGGACATGTAGCTGCTTTTGGACCCAGAGGAGAGGGGGCTTTTAGCTAGCAGCTGCCTACCCTGCTCAATGGAACTTTAAGCTGTCAGAGGCTGGAAGCTAAAGCATCATGCACTGAGTGCCAAACACTCTATTAAGCTGGCAGCCTCTGACTGCTGACAGCCACCTGCACCAGATAGAGGGCATGTGAGTGCAAGCACCCCATCCATGCTTGGGTCCCATCTTCCTAATGTGGAACCCATCTACTTCAGCCCCTGTGTGAGGCATTTAACTTGGCTACCCTTCTTATGTTTTATTGTCACATCATGTTATTCAACTGGTGTCTTTGCAAAATAATTTCCCACTAAATCAGCATAGTAAAACTGGAAATAGTATATATAAAATAGAGAGTTACAGTACATTACATTATCACTACCACTTTTTCTCTATTCATCTCCTCAAATATAAATTCTAGGGTCCCTATCCCATAGGATTTCTGAATCTATTGCTGTATCTCACTAATTGCCTTTCCCTGCAATCATAGGAGATTGGGCTACTGCTTATTTTTTTTTTTAAAATAATTGTATTCCAATGAATTGCCATTAAAGAATATTTGATCCTACAGTAAAGCTGGCCATACACTAGAGCGATTATCGGGCTGATCCTTTAATTATCACATAAGGCCCCGAATTATCGCGCAAGTGTATGGTAACGATTATTCGAACGAGAATCCAATAATAACGAGAGTCCAAAAATGGCTTCTGAACGATTGTTTGATCTTTTGACATGTTTGATTTAAAACAATAAAAAGCACCAAATTTTTTTAAAAAATAGCATAGTATTTGGCCATTTCATGATAATTGTTAGATCTTCGGCGATAAATTTATGGTGAAGTAGAGGCGTGCTTATGCAAATCAACTGGGACATTTCATGCAGCACCTGTGTTAAAACACCTGCTTATATATTCAGGTGCATCCTTTTGCATCAAAAGCTGTGGTACATGGCTTTGTTGCTGTGAACTATATTATCAACTGGGACATTTCATGCAGCGCCTGTGTTGAAACACCTGCTTATATATGCAGGTGCATCATTGTACATTAAGAGCTGTGGGAAATGGTTTTGTTGCAATGAACTATAACATGTATGAAGATTTTTTAATAACCACACACATGCACTGTAAATGTAGGTGTTTTATTGAACATCAATGAAACATGCAATGAAAATGAAAGAAGATTTCTAGTAAACATTGCTAAATGTCAGCATAGGTTAGCATAAAAACCTAACATTTTCCTATTGGAAAGAATCAAAACAATGACTTAAAAGTAAACTGTACACAAATAACTTTTTTATATAATGCTACCCATAGTAACGATGAAAACCCATAGTTTTGTAATTCTCCTTAATTTTTCATCAATATCATCCGCAGTGTCATGAATACTTTTATAGGTCATTATTCAGAACACACCTCTCATTTGAAATCCAAGGTCCAGTTATCCTAAAGCTTGTTACATTAACTCTTCTTGTAATTTAATAAATAATGGTAAATTATCTCATGTAGACCTAATATATCTATGAATATTTTTTGTCACTTCCATAGATGCTGTTTACAAAACATAGCACACAACCTAACAAGCTTATACATTATGAGAATTATGCAATAGCGGTTACATTACTGTAATTTTCCTGGCAACTCCATTACCAGTGTACCTATAGAATATTTTACCTTTAATAATATTTAGTTTACCTTTTTTTGGCTCTTTAAATTCTTTTTCTAGCTCTTTCTTAGCGGTTTCTGAAATTTAGAATAAATAAATTAAGAGAAGAACCTATAAAAAAAAAAAATGGAACTGGGAATGTATGTAAGCTGTATTGTACAGTGTTATTTTATTATACATTTATTATCAATTTAAAATGTAAAGTTAGACCACGATGCAAGACCATGAGGATTACATCTGCGCATGCGCCGGGCAGATGTGGCCCGGCGTAGTTAAGGAAACCCGTTCCTTAGGATCGGGCGTCCCTAACTGTTGCGTAGTTACGGTGAGGGGGGCGTTCCTCGCTGTAACTACGCAACAGTTACAGAAGGAAGGCGGGGGAAGGTAAGTACGCTGCTGTGGCCGGCGTAATTACACTCTGTTACGCCGGCTGAAGTTAGGGTAGCCTTCAACCGGCGTAACAGTGTGTAATTACACCGGCCCCAGGGGGAGTGCACCAGAGCTACGCTGGCCGTACTTACGGCCAGCGGGCCAGCGTAGCTCTGGATCAAGCCCATACTGTATAAGAAAGACCTAAGATTAGGATCCATAGTAAATACTGTAAAAAGGTATCTTATGTATTGCAATGTTACAGATAAAGCTATGCAATATGTGAGTGTTGTAAATGTAAATATAAAAAGAAGTCTAATTCATTTGCACCCCTCTCATTACAACATGGTTTCGCTCAAGTCTACACTTGCACCTGTTTTGCCTTTACTCTTAAACCCTGGATCAACCCCACACCCCTTGGACTGGATTCTCAGTTAGTAACGTGAGCCCACTTACACATGCAAAGTGTGTAAGTTGACTCTATGGACTTGAGGCATGCACCCACCAGATGTTACGCTATTCTTAATAACGTAACTTCCATTGTATGTACTTAAGTTCCGTACAATGGCTTTTAAGTTAAAAAGGGCTGTGCTTCCAAACAGGCAACAAAGGTGGGCGGGGGAAGCATGTAAAACTTACAGTGTGGGTGGTAGCAACCACTTACGCGCGGATCAGCAGTCCGACAGAGCGCTCATCTGCAAGTGTAACTTAAGGCTGCCTTATGGCAGCGTAAGTCACACTATTTAGAATGAGAGCGGGGAGTGACAAGGGGAGTTCACTCCCCTCTGGTGTGCACGGACAGACCCCCACATGTCCGGAAAGCATGCAGAGGTCTGGATCTGGTCCTTTCTCATTAACCTCCACCGTTGATTACAGTATAATAGCATCTGCATATCTTATAATTATTTCAGCTTTATGTGAGCACTAGGAAGTGTCCTGAAAGGTTGAACAAATAACATGATTGCCTTTTATTTCCTTTATGTCTCTTCATGTTTTATCACTTCGGTGTCTGCAATGGAAATTTCTGACAACTTAAAAATGTAAAATGGCTGTATAACAACATTTCCCTTTTTATCTGGAAAAACTATTTTTGGATAGCAATCTTCAACTGGACTTTTAGTAAGTTCCATGGCTACTACAGTCTTTGAATTTGCACAATCTATTCTGCTTCTTGAGTCAGATTATAGCCCGCTCACTGACAAATGCTCAGCAAAGTTTACTAAATCCTATACCTTTCACTACAAGTAGTTTTGGACTGGTCCCACAAACCTTTCAACAGATTTCCTTAATGCTATCACTGCTATCCCAAATGTTTAACAGTGTCTGCTAAGATCTCATCATATTTCCACATCACGATATCTATATTCCCTACTTCCCGAAGAATACTCAGATCAATTTATAGGTAAATGCAAACTGGTGCATGAAGGCAGGGGTAATCTGCTAGCCACAGAAACTCAGGAAAGGAAATGCCCCAGCAACACTGCCATAAACCAGTAACAGAGTATATCACTCTATCTGTAAAATGAAATGGTAATATGTCTGCAAATATATGCATCACTGTCCACCATCAAGGCCTCTCTGCGATGGTGGTCATAACTTTAACAATAAGATTCCCAATGTTGGGGCCAGCACCTATATAATATAGTATTATGTTCATTTGTGCTAGGTTACTTTATAACTTGCATCACTGGTATGTGGATTGGAGGAAGAGACTATAGTTCATACACATAACTAACATGCTTTCTTAAAGGCTAAAGAGAGAACCATGTTGTGCAAATACATATTGTATAGTTTGTGTTTCTATATGGTAAAGGAGAAAATATAATATAACAGGATCTATCACCAGATAGTCTTTTAAAAAAGCAGTGTTTATAAAATTTCTCTTCAGTTTTCCTGCACATAAAAGAAATGCAGTAGTAGGTCATTATCTGCTTATTGTGCTGGTTCGTCATATGTTTTTTCACAGTTTTTTCTGAAAAGAAAATCACTAACAAATAAGAGTGAGCGAGCACAGATAGTACTTTTGATCATAATATATTTTGATTAATAGTTGTTTTCCACATTTGGGGTAGATCCAGACTTAAATACGACAGTGAATTTACGCATGCTACATGCCTAAATTTGGCTGTTTGTACATACTGCACATGCACATGGCATCATAACTCTGATCGTATGTAACTTGTTTGTAACTACATAGAAAGGGGCGTGTCATCCCTATGCAAGCAGATAATACGCATTGTAGGTGGAGGGAGGCATTGAAATTGTACAGTATGGGCTGGGTTAGGCAGTTATGCACGACAAGGTGATATGTACAACCGCAGATACACAAGGAAAAGCTAAGGTAGGATTTGGAACTTGTAAATCAGCTAAATTACGTGCGTTCAATGGGAGTGCCTGGGGGAGTGCATTATACTTACGATTATGTAAACACGCTATGAGATCGTACTTAAAGGGAACTTAAGTCTGGATCTGGCCTTTGCGCTTACCTGTCCTCAGCTCTGCTGGCTGTTCAAGATTTTTCACTGGTGTCTCTTCTAATAAATATGGCATTATTTGAGACATATACCAGACCTGGCAAACTTGAGGCAAGCCAGGAGTTGTGAAACTAAAAGTCCCAAGTATTCTCTGCTAATTTTCAGCTATACATATGATATTACAGCAGAACAAGCTGACACTTATAGATCACAACACCTGAATGGCCAGACCTACTATTTGCCAACAAATTAACAAATAAGAGGTGAACTAACTACATTGCATTATAACCACTTACTAAACATATCAAGGAACACAAAGCTTCTTACCTCTTCCATATTAGTTGCAGTTTAT
>WWET01006561.1:35551-47754 GCA_011038615.1 Limnodynastes dumerilii
CATTCCTTTAATTCAGTTGTGTCTAAGCACTTACTACTGTTCACCTTTGGTCCTGCCAAGCTATCTCCATAATAAGTTTTGACCCAGCATTTCCTCTACATTTAATTAGAGCTGCTGCTATGCAGAGAGACAGCCAATCACGGTATAAAACATCAACATTAGTATCAGCTCTATATCTAACCCACTTGAGTTATTTAAATGTTTACCTTCTTCCTTTATTGGATCATCATGTTTTTTCACTTGTGTCTCTACAAAGGAAACAAAGGAGTGAAAAAGTGAGTAGCAAGGTAAAGTACATTTCATCTAAATGGCAATATGACAAAATAAGTTTCTCTATTTATGTTTTTTTTCATTAGTCAACAGAATTGATTAGTAAGTGTTCAACTACGCCTTTGATAATGCTTTAGAAATTTCTATCAATTCATTATGATACTTTTTATTTAACTTTTGAACATTTCTGATCCTTGTAACAATAAAAGTAGTGTTACTTTAGTTAAGAATTTTTTTTTAAATATAATACCATCTAACCATGTTTGTAGTTTAGAAACAAATCAGAATTCACATATATGAAGTTTGCTAAAGTAAGAACAGAAGTGCCTAACCCAGCACAGACTTTACAATTTAAATACCTCCCCCCATCCACTGTGCATGTCCTCAGTCTTAGGCAGTGCTGGAACACTCATTCTTACAGATATCATTAGACACAGAGATCAACTCTGTGCATAATGAGTTCTTATGCGTAACATCTGCCACGTGTCAGCTCATGCACTGCACAAACTTGGAAATTTCCCTAATTAACCACATTGCAGTTCTAGGGCCACTATTGTCATTAAACCCAAGTAAACAAATCACTAGATAAAGGGGCATTACATAAAGTGGTTGCTTTATTATCATCCTCTCCATCACTCAAAGTGTAAACACCAGCAATAATATGCACAAAATATATATATTTAACCTTTCTTTGGCTCAGTGAATTTCTCATCTTGTTTTTTCTCCGGTGTCTCTACAATTAAAATGAAAAAGAAATAAATATATTTTATTATTGTTGCAATAAATAATACTAACAATTATACTTTGCTGATTGTCCCTGCATGCTATATGCTGATCTGTGATATCCTTTTACTTTTATATTTTTCTTAGCTAAAAGTAACTTATTTTGGTTTATATTATATTTTAGTATTTTTCCATTTTAATTCCAATCTATAGAAATAAGTCACATTTCCACATATTCTTCCATATTTGTTAGGAAAGTTGCAAGTGGCATCTGATATGTCAAGAGAAGTTAAGGTGGAACTAAAGATTAGAAAATCAGTTCATAACAAAATATTACATAAACTCCACTATTTTTGCACTCAGCAGCATAACACCAACATTTTGTGAAAATTAAAATATTTTAAAAAGTGAAGTGAACCCATACAGCATATTAAAGTAAAGTAATACATATTCTATATGCACATACCTAATGACTGAATACAAAAAAATATTAAAAAGTTTTTAATACTTAATATTTTCAATGCTTAATGTTTTTAAAAGAAAATGTTTAAGACAGACAAACTGTCAAACAGTGTGTTACATTTCAGGATTTTATTGTTCTCTCTAAAAAGCAATAAAGCAAATTTAACTGACTAATTACCACAACAATTAAATAAAAATGATTCCTATTAGATACAGTATTATTATTATTATTATTTTATTTATAAGGTGCCACAAGGTGTCCGAAGCACGTACAAAATACAACAAAATACAGCACAGACATACAGGGTAGGGATGGACAGCATAGTATATATTAAATACAATATGACTATAAAAAATATCACAGAAAAACAATAAAGTGAAGCAAGCACAGAACGCAAGGCAAAAAGCGAGGTGTCAAGCTTGGAAGATCAGGTAGCAGAGGATAGAGCACAGTGAGAGGTTGAGAGGGAGCCACCAGTTGGGGATTGGGTAAAAAGGTAGCATAGAGGGGCAAGAGGATACAAAAGTGAGGAGGAAGTGGTGGAGGAGGGAACAACACTAGGATGGAGGGCCCTGCTAGTGTGAGCTAACACACTATGTGGGAGGGAAGAACTTACAGAAGACATACAGAGAGGGAAGGAAGTGGACTGCTGGTGTGAGCGGAGGAGAGTGGGAAGGAAGAGAAGGGATAGATGAAGGATGCAGTGTGAATGTTAAGTGGAGGAGGGGTAGGCTAGCCTGAACAGGTGCGTTTTGAGTGAATGCTTGAAGACCTGCAATGTGGGGGAGAGTCTGACTGAAAAAGGAAGGTCATTCCAGTGCAGAGGTGCAGCACGGGAGAAGTCCTGGATACGGGCGTGAGATGTGGTGATCAGTAAAGAGGTCAGACAGCACTGGTTAGCAGAACGGAGAGGGCGGGAAGGGGTGTGCATGTTAATGAGGGAAGAGAGGTAGGGAGCAGTGGATGAGGAGTTTAAAGAGAGGTTTGGAGCGGACAGGAAGCCAGTGGAGGGTTTGACATAAAGGCGAGGCCGAGGTAGAGCGGCGTGAGAGGAAGATGAACCTGGAAGCAGCATTGAGTATAGATTGAAGGGGGGCAAGACGGATGTGCGGGAGACCTATAAGAAGGAGGTTACAGTAGTCAAGGCGTGATATGACTAAAGAGTGGATAAGGGTTTTAGTAGCTTCATTGATGAGGAAGGGATGGATGCGTGCAATGTTGCGTAGGTGGAAACAACAAGAATGAGAGAGGGCACAGATGTGTGATATAAAGGAAAGTGAGGAGTCAAGGATGACACCTAGGCAGCAAACTTGAGGGGATGAGGAGACAGATAACCATTTATGATAACAATGGTTATCATAAAAGCATGTTCACATACTAAATAAAATCCAGTTTCAATCAAAGTCAGCTAAGAATATCTAGCGTTCTCTTAGTATTTTGCTACACTTTATTATCCTATCCTCAGGGCTATTTTACTAAACAGAAATTGTAATGAAAGAGTTATTCTCAAGACAATGGTCACAAAAGGGATTTTTTAAATAATATATTGCCTGACAAGCTATGTGGTTAAGCAAGAAATAATACAAGAGCATTTACAGAACTGAGTAATAATTCAATAAGGATATATGTTTGCATTGTTATTAATAAATGATATTCAGTTGTTTGGTCTTGTTCCACTTTCATTGTACGTTGTTTTATCTTATGTTCTCCTGAGTCTTTCCTATATTTTATTGAATTGTTAAAGATATGATTTGTTATGTTAGTTACATTCACATACTTAGGTTTATCTTTGTAGAAATATGTTTAGTATATTTAGCCGAGAACCAGACTTAAATAAGACATGGTACTTACGCAAGTCATTTGCATAAATCCCCTGTCTGCGTAAATCTGCGTATGTGCACGCCAGATGTTCCACGTGGATACTTACTGTCATGTGTAACTAAGACAGTAAGTACACACAAGGGGCAGACACTTTATTTACGATAGTCGTATCCCCGCCATACAGGTGGGGATAGCAATGTAAATGAGGTGGCGGGGGCGTGGAAAACTTAAGGTAGGAATATGGACACGCAAGTGTCCAGATTTACTACCATCAGCAGGGAATGCAGGGGCTGTGCACTCCCGCTACGGACCCCTGCATGCACATAAAGCGTGTGCTGGTCTGGATATGGGCCTTTCTGTATATTGTATAGTTTTACAAATGTGTACTTTGGTCACCACCTCTCGGCTGCCATATGGAATATTGTAGAACCCTAAAAAATTGAAATCCCTTAAATGTAAAATGTAAGGCATTATATCCGGTTACCTTTTCTTTCTTTAGCTGGTTCTTCGTGCTTCTTGACTGGTTTCTCTGAAAAGGAAATTGTTTATGTTAAGAGTAAATTTATGTATTTCCTTTGGTAAGAAATTATTTTATTTCCATATGATTACCTTTCTTTACTTCTGTTGGCTTCACTTCATGCTGTTTCACTGTTGCCTCTATAAAGCAAATTGCTATTAGAAATAAGTGCTATTTTTTTTTATTATTTAGTAAGCAGCTAAGTTTTTTTTTTTTGGAGCGTGGGAGGAAACCAGAGCACCCTGAGGAAACCCACACAGACACAGAGAGAACAAACAAACGCCACACAGATAAGACCTGGTCCGGGAATCAAACCCAGTGTCCCAATGCCAGGTTATAGGATGGCCAGAGCAGATGTTCTGAACTGTCAGAGCCTTAGCCACTTATAAGAAACAGACTGTGCAATCCCCAGCAGACAGGTGGTCTGACACTTAGATCTCTCCACAGCAGGTTGTATGTAATAATTTGACTGTATGCTTATTCATTTAAACTGTTTTTTTTCCATATATTTGCAGCTAGGACAAAGAGACAAGAATCTATAGAGCTCACTAGTCACAGAAATTAATCTTCATAATTACAGGTTCTTCATGCTCTTTCACTTTAAATGACATTTCTAATTCTTAATTCTGCATATAATGTAATTTGTCTTAATAGTTAATGGTATGATAGCTAGTTGATTTCATTGTATTCAACTACCACAACAATTTAAGTCAAGTCAGTCTATAAATATGATTAATGAACATACTCTTGCTCTTTTCCAACTTCAATATGAAATCTGGTTACAATGAATTATGCTTCTGTATGTTTTGTTCTTTTAAATATTTATTGAATCTCCTCCTTTTAATCATGTTATTATGTTTGGGGTCTTCCTTAGCATTCAATAACTGCTTTACTTATAAGTGGGCAGATAAATAGCTCTATCTGAGAACTATGTGTGCTATTTGTGTTTGCACATCGCAGTTGCTCCATAGATCTTAACGATAGCTGGTGATTTATTCACTGCTATAACAGAAAAGAATTGTACTGAATCCCATTATTATGTGCAGCATTGTTCTTCATGTTTTTCCACTGGTGCCTCTATTGAGATCATTGCAGATAAGTGAGTGACATTCAATATTATTCTTGGTGTGTTTGAGACATTTTCTTATACTTCTTATTGTTGTTTGACCAGAACCTCTACAATACAAATAAGAGTCAGTTGCACTCTCTATGTTAGAAAAGTTTGAAATACATAAAATGTATGTCACTAATACTTCACAGTGGCATAACTACCATGGAAGTCATAGGCTGGCAGTTTAAGGCACTGTCTGGCTCTTAGACTATGAGTTCTGAGCAATGTTTATAAATACACTGTCTATAGCTGATGGAAAAATGCTAAGCACTGTCTTAAGATGCCAACCTCTGACAACTGCCATAGCATGTGCAGAGCTGTCATGACCGTTGACGGTTGGCAACCACACTGTGCAAGCACCAAATAGATGTGAGGGGCACAGTAGCCCCCCCATCCAGACTCGAGTTCTGTCTGTATTATGGGGCATAAGATGGCCTAATTTAACCTCTACTTGCTTAGATAGCTGCAATGTTATGGTGCATTTAGTTAGAAAAATCACCTTTCTCACTTAGTATAAAAGTCAGAGAATTAACACGCTCTCTGCTTCATACTGTTGGACACACAGGTTTTACTTTTAATATAAAGTAATCTTCATGGTTACCTTTCTTTTCCTTCACCGGTTCTTCATGCTTTTTCACTGGTATCTCTGGAATCAATGGAATTGACTAATTAATGTTTTAATCTGCACCTCATTTAATGTCATTGACCAATAATTTGTAAAAAAAAAAAGATAATTAGATTGTGTCATTAAACATCAACATATAAATACGGTTTATTGACATACTACTGTTTATTTCCTTAACTACAACATTGATTCTTTTAACAATAAAGGGTATTTCTGCACTCTTAAAATGTTTAGACAAAAGACTCCTTTCACACAGATAATTATATCTAGTTGGTAACCATAACAACAGATGTTTATGCAACCCATTTTTTTCCATAGAACTGAAAATTTAAGGCATGTATATCAGACTATTACTGATATACTGACATATATGCCTACTGTATATCACAAACTGTGTTTGTTGCCATAGTCATAGGAGACCCAAGACTTGTATTTTAAAATATGAAACATGTTCACCTTTCATTTCTTTGACTTGTTCTTCATGTTTGTCTATTGGTTTCACTTTTGTCTCTACAAAATATATTGGTAATCAGTAATTGATCATTTATTTGTTAGAAGCATTAAATACTGTATATGGAACATTTATGTCTCTGTTACTAAGATAACTGTAATTTGAAATCACAAAAAATAAATTACCATTTCTTTTTACTGGTTCTTCATGTTTTTCCACTTGTGCTGGTGAAAAGAAATGACCTGGTAAGTTAATATCATTCAAAATGTATTTTTATTTACTATGTGGGACATTCAATTTACCTTTTTGAGGTTTTACATGTTCCCTTTGTTGTTTCACTTGTATTTCTATAATAGACATTGATAGTTAGTGATTAATGAAAAATAGGTTGTAAAGGTTTAACCCATGGGAAATATCTTTTACATTACATTTTTAAAATTTCCTGTCTCTCTATCTAACCTGCATCACATAATGAAACCCTATCTGCATGCAGTCTTAATGCCTGTAAAATGTATTGGGTTGTGTTCTTTTTACTTTAGGACACACAGAACTGGGTGGGATATCGTTTGCTTATGCCTCGATGAGCCATAGCAATCGATCCCCAGAGTACCGAACATGTTGCTCCGATAGGTAAGTGAAAAAAAAATAGCCTTTCCCTAATTCTAACCCTAACCCTCCCCTTCCATTACCCTAAACCTAACCCCCCCCTTACCTGCAGCCAGACCCTAACCCTTCTTTCCCTGCAGCCTGACCCTAACCTTCCTTTCTCTCTAGTCTGACCCTAACCCTCCCTTCCTAAGAGCCTAACTCTAAGCCCCCCCCCAACACTAAAAGTCCCCGGAGAGGTTGCTCCCCTCTCCGGAGCTGTCATCTGCGGCGGGTCTGCGGTGAAAATTAATGGCTGAGTACGTTGATTAGCACACTCCCCTATTCTTAAAAAAAATATATAAAATGGCTGCCATTTGAAATAGAGACAGCCAAAAAGGAACTTTCGGCTGTCCCTATTTCTAAAAGCAGCTGTTCAGACCAGGGAGTTGCAATGGAAAATCAGATAATAATACGCTCTCTGCTTCAAAAGTTTTAAAACATAAAATATATTCACCTTTCTTTTGTTTGATTAATTCTTCATGTTTTTCCATTGTTTTTACTTTTGTCTCTACAAAAAGAATTTGGTAATGAGTAATTAACAATCTATTTCACAAAAGCATTAAATACACAGAACATTTATCTCTCTATTACTAAGATACCTCGAATGTGAAAACATTTATTTTAAAACAAAATGAAAAAAATTACCATTTCTTTTTACTGGTTCTGCATGTTTTTCCACCTTTGCTTCTGGAAAGAAAATTTCTAAAAAGTTAATGGCATTCAATTTAACTTTTTGAGATTTTACATGTTCCATTTGTTGTTTTACTTGTGTTTCTACAATAGACATTAATGGATACTAATTAACAAAAAGAGGATTTTTTATTACTCACCGTAAAATCCCTTTCTCTGAGTCCATTGGGGGACACTGCTACACAATGGGCTATAGTAGGTGAACCTTGGAGTCAGGGCACTTTTAGACATTAAAGTGTTAACTGAGTATTCCTCCCCTACTATGCCCCTCCCCCAGAAGACCCAGTTTTTATAACAAAGATAAGCCCAAGGAGAGGGCATCACTAGTAAATCTGAACCAGTTCCTAGGTAAAACACAATCTACCTATCAGAGCATGGGTGGGAGCGCAGTGTCCCCCAATGGACTCAGTTAAATAGATTTTACGGTGACCAATAAAAAATCCTCTTTTCTCTGTCATCCATTGGGAGGCAATGCTACACAATGGGGACATACCAAAGCAGCCCCTAAGGAAGGGAATGCTCTGGAACAGCTGCACGCAAGACCTTGCGCCCAAAACTGGCATCCTGAGATGCGAAAACTTGTAATTTATAAAATTTGGTGAATGTGTGGACAGATGACCACGTAACGGCCTTGCACAATTGTTCAGCTGAGGTTCCATGCCGTGCCACCCACGAAGTTCCGACTGTCCTAGTGGAATGAGCCCTTAAGTCTGCCGGTACCGGCTTATGTGATAGTACATAAGCCTGTCTGATTGTAGCCGTAATCCACCAAGATAAGGAAACTTTTGAGGCTGGCTAACCTCTTTTCTGTGCATCGTATAGAATAAAGAGGTCCGATGTCTTGCGAATCGACCTGGTATGGTCCACATAACACTGAAGTGCCCGGACCGCATCCAGCATATGCATAGAAGTGTCCGAAGCCTGAATCTGAGGAGCAAACACTGGAATTACAATCTCTAGATTCACGTGGAACCAAGAAACCACCTTTGGAGTGAAAGATGGTTTTGTGTGTAAAACTGCCCTATCTGCATAAAAAATCAAAAAGGGTGGATTGCAGCTCAAAGCCCCTAATTCGGATACACACCGCGCCAATGAAATGGCTATCAAGAAAACCACCTTCCAGGTAAGATATTTAAGGTCTGTGGACTCTAACGGCTCAAACTGCTCTCTGGTAAGCGCTTGTAACACCAAATTTAGATCCCATAGATGGGATGAACAAAAGGGAGCTAGACATGAAGTACTCCTTGTAAAAATGTTTGTACATCACGTAACCCCACCAATCTTCATTGAAAAAATACCAAAAGAGCCGAAACCTGCATCTTAAGTGAGGCTAAACGCACACCCTTCTCCAGTCCAGATTGAAGAAAAGACAGGAGACGTGAAATGTTAAACCTAGGCGTGTGGACCTTCCATGCCTCATACCACAGAATATAAGTCTTCCACGCATAATAATTTGCTGATGAAGATGGCTTTCTAGCCCTAATCATAGTTTTAATGATTTATGAAGAAAATCTCCTGGATGTAAGAATTAGGGTCTCAGTAGCCATGCTGTCAAAGTCAATTGACCTAAATTGTGGCAAAGAAGAGGTCCCCGAGATATTAGATCGGGACGAAGAGGTAACCGGAAGGGCAGAGTTGCGGAGTTTGCAAGAATGTCCGAGTACCATGCCCGGCGCGGCCAATCCGGGGCCACAAGAATGGCAGCTACCTTCTCCCTTTTCAACTTCTTGAGGTCTATAAGTAACATGGGCAGAGGAGGAAACAGATATATTAGACGAAACTGCCATTGAAATGACATGGTGTCAGTGAACGCTGCGGCAGGATCCCTGGATTTTGTGCAGAATAAGGTAACTTTGAAGTTCCGACGTGACGCCGTGAGGTCTATCTCTGGCTGACCCCAGCTTTGAACTGGGAGATCGAACACTTGCTGATGAAGTGACCACTCTGTGGACCAATTTTGTGGTGACTGAGATAATCTGACTCCCAATTCTCCACTCCCGGGATCAATACTGCTGATATTGCTGGAAAATGGCGTTCCGCCCAACACATGATGCGTGATGTCTCTCTCATGGCCAAAGAGCCATGAGAGAGACATCCTCCCTGATGGTTGAGGTAAGCTGCTGTGGTGACATTGTCTGACTGGAATCTTACTGGTCTGTCTACCAGCAGACTTCCGGACTGCATTAGAGCTCTGTACACAGCTTGAAGTTCTAACACATTGATGGGCAGGTGAATTTCTTGGGGAGCCCAAAGTCCCTGTAATCTGTGTTTTCTGATGACCCTCATCTGGAAAGACTTGCATCCATGGTGACCAAGATCCATTCCCACGTCTGTAGAGACCGACCTCTGGAAAGATGTGAATGGACTAGCCACCAGCTGAGCGATTGACGGGCCTTTTCTGACAACCTGATGAACTGTCTGTCCAGACGAAGTGGCGACCCTGACCACTTGCACAGGATGTCCCACTGGAAAGTCCTTGAATGAAACTGGGCATAAGGAACAGCTTCGAAGACTGAGACCCAAGTTCCCAGAAGTTTCATACAGTCTAGCACAGACATCTGTCCCCTCCCTAGAATAGCTCTGGTCTTGTTGATAACTGCTAAGATTTTGCTCTCCGGCAGAAACACCAGTTGAAGACTGGTGTCGAAAATCAGACCAAGAAATTGCATTCTTTGAGTCAAAACTACTGAAGATTTTGACAGGTTGATAATCCAACCATGCACTTCCAGGAAACTTATGGTAAGACTTAAGTTTCTGAGAAGTATGGAATGGGAAGGGGTCTTCAACAAAAGATCGTCCAAGTAGGGGATGATGGTCACCCCCTGGTTACGTAGAAGACCCGCCATTACCGCCATAATCTTAGTAAATACCCTTGGGGCTGTAGCTTGGCCAAAGGGCAAAGCTCTGTACTAGAAGTGGTCTTTGTTGATTGCGAACCGCAGTAGACGCTGATGTCCCTCCCATATAGGAACATGGAGGTAAGCGTCTTTTATGTCTAATGATGCTAGAAACTCTCCCTGTTCCATGCTCGCAATCACTGATCTTAACGACTCCATCTTGAAAAATGGGACTTTTATTCATTTGTTTAAGGACTTTAGGTTCAGAACTGTCCTCAACGACCCATCCCCCTTTTCCACCAGTAAAAGATTTGAATATAACCCCCCACCTCTTTCCAGAGGAGGGACAGGGACTATCACTTGCTCCCCAAGTATCCTCTGAAGGGAATTTAGAGGAGACTGCAGGTCGGAAGGTCTGTAGATAAAAACCTGGAGCAGGGAACATGCTGGAAGTCATCATGTAATCCCTTGTTACAATCCCCTGCACCCAGGTATCAGGGGATGATGCTAGCCACTGGTCCTGGAACCTTAATAGGCGAGCCCCAATCCCTAATTCCTGGCCAGAGACCCCATCATGCTGACGCAGGATCCACCGGCTTGGTTGTTCCTCGCTTGTTCGGGGTCTTACCTCTACGGAATCCCCCTCTAGAGGTGGTGAAAGATCCTCTCGCCGGAGCTCCTCGTGTGCCCCCGAAGGGACGAAAGGAGGACCGAAAGGAAAAAAAATTTCTGATGTTTGGACTACGCACGACTAATAGGTAAAAAGGGGCTTTTGCCTTCTGTAGCCATCTGAATAATTTTCTCCATTTGAGAACCAAAAAGCATAACACCGTCATATGGTAGAGATTCCAAAGTATGTTTGGAATCCGCGTATGCTGACCATGAACGTAACCACAAACAGCGCCTAGCCGCAATAATGAGAGCTGATGATTTAAAATTTATGGACGTAGCATCTAATGATGCCTGGCCCACAAATTCCAAAGCCTCTCTAATATGTTTTGTGAATTCTCTGCCTACACCTGTATAGCTTTAATAACCCAGGCTGTGGATACAGCTGGTCTAACCAGAGTACGTGACGCAGCATACACTGAATGTAATAAAAAATCTAATTTTTTTTTATCAGTAGTGTCCTTAAGAGAAACTGCACCAGGATAACTGTGGACTTGGTTAAGTGGGCAATAGTAGAATTCACTATGGGAGGAGTCTCCCACTTAGCAGACTCTTCCAGAGGTAATGGGCACATGGATTTAAATTTAGATGGAACAGTAAACTTCCTATCCGAAGTTTCTGCCAAGCTTCCATAAGAAGCTCTAAAATTTGAGGAGAGGGAGGGGAACAGGCAATATACTTCTTCTGTTTCTTAAACAAAGAAAATCCAGCTGATTCTGAAATCTCTGGATGAGAAAATCCTAATGTATTTTTCGGATTTGCCAGCACTAGATCTTGAATTCCCTGAGACCATGAAGCATCTTTGGTCTCTGGGGGATCGACTTCCGACTCTAAAAACTCTCCCTCCTCCTGCGACGAGCCCTCTGACAACTCTGCAAGAGTGTGCTCGGACTTCTGTACCCTTCTCTTAGTCAACTTCTTGTGAGGAGAACTAAGAAGGTGTTCTAGGGATGAAGAAGCCTTAGTGAGGCCCTGAGCTGACTCTGCCAGCGATAATGCTAAACCTGACTCAGCCTAGGACACTCCGCTAGTGAACGGTACTGGCTGTGCTGGAGGGTGTGGTGAAGTATAAAACTTAGATTCACTTACCACTCTCTGAGACATTACCCGGGTAAGCTCGTAAAATTGAAGTAGAGACCGAAGTCATGCTGGCTCTTCCGCCAGAAACCGGAACCGCTGTAGGCGAACCTTGGTCGCGGGCCTTAGCCTCACAAGTCGTAAACACTGCCTCCGAGTCAACCCGTCCACAAGGTAATTTATCGTTACATATGGTACAGGTATAATGCAATGCAGCTCTTGCAGCAGAACCCTTGCATTTGGCTTTCCCCTTCTCAGACATATCTAATTGTAATTAACTAGAAATAATTAATTAGTTTAT
>WWET01006561.1:47975-67296 GCA_011038615.1 Limnodynastes dumerilii
TTTTTTTTTTTATTAAACTAACACAAAAATTAAGCCTAAACAGGAATTAATAAATCTGAGAGAAAAAATCTCTCCAATTTAGGCAAAACCCCACTTGAGGTCGCTAGAGGGACACAGCAGGGAATAGGAGCTGTTGAGAGGAGATTAACAGCGCTCTGTGCAACACCTCACACACACTGAGGTGATTAAACTCTGCTGCTTGGCGCCAGAAATGTAGGGGGAGGAGACCACCTGCAGTAGGAAAGGTCTCCTCCCCTTCTTACTCACCCCTCACATGTAATGGCTGCCTCCACCGGGTTCTGCTTGCAGTTGTACTCTCCGCATAGAAGAACTAGCTGTAGCTGCAGTCCCTCCCTGCTGAGTGTTCTCTGCATAGCAGACCTTCTCGGCAGTGCGGGGGAAGAGGGGACCGGACCGCGGCACATGCTGGCTGCCAGGTCAGCTGCTAATAGTGACTTTCATAGGAGATTGCAACAGCAGCGCCTGGGAGGTGAGGGAATCCCGCAGGCTACTAACTCCCGGCTCCGGGACCCAGAGTGGAGGAAGCCCGCAGGCTATTCACTCCTGAGGAAGCATCCCAGAGCCCTGTAAGTCTTCCTAAAGGAGGCTTGTTAAAAATAAATAAATAAATGAATAAAATACATAAACAAGTAAATAAAAATCAAAGAAGGGTCAGAGCCCCTAAAGCAACATGCCCTACTTCACAGGGCACTTACTAAAAACTGCGTCTTCTCCCTGGGGGGGAGGCATAGTAGGGGAGAATCACCCAGTTAACACTTTAATGTCTAAAAGTGTCCTGACTCCAAGGTCCACCTACTATAGCCCATTGTGTAGCAGTGTCCCCAATGGATGACAAAGAAACATAGGTTGGAAAAGTTTACCCATGGAAATTCTCTCTCACTTGTAAATAGAGCTGCCATGGTTCAGTGCATTACATTTTAATATCCCCTGGCTCCCTAGTGGTATTAGAATAACAAAAAAGAAACCCTATCTACATGCAATAAGTCTTTAAATGCCTGCAAAGTGTATTGGGCTGTGGACTATATTTCAGGAGACACAAAACTTGCTTCAAATTGAATATATATGGAGTTCACCTCCTTTGATGCTGTTGGTTGTATATATTTCCTGCAGACAAAAAAACACATTGTTGTAATTTTGCTACAATTTCCAGACTCAAGCTCCGACCCTTTTGCTATGGGACCTACTTCAGCCCCTTTTTGCTTAGACAGCTGCAATGTGTTGGTTCATTTAATTAGAAAAATCACCTGTCTCACTTTGAGTATGAAAATCAGATAATAATATGCTCTCTGCTTCATACTTTTGAAAACGCGAATATAACTTTTAATAGAAGCTTCCTGGAGATCCTTTATATCAGGACCACTGCTTATCATGTTTTCCTCACTAAGGACCGGATTTAGACCCCGCACAATTTCCGTACATGCGGGGGTCTGTATGTCTGCGTGAGAGAAGGGAGTGCACACCCCCTTTCACTCCCCTCTCTCGTGCGGGGATCCGCAGCAGTGTGGAAGCCCCCTCCCTCCACACTTTGCATGCTTTCCCCCGCCCACTTTATACAGACGGAGGGGAAGCACAGTTCATTTCCTCTGATTGTTTGTACATTGTACCTTGCGTGCATAAGTGACCTGTCGTTATTTAGTCAGGATCCAGCAGAGGTTCTAAGACAGGAACGCACCACACATTGGGGTATATGATTTTGTGCAAAGGATTATTAAAAAAGCTGATACTCAACAACTTTTCTACTTATATATAAAAAGGAAATTTTCTTAAAAAACAAATCCAAAGAGGTGGGTTTGAAAGATCTATCTAAAACACTGAGTTTTGCCTTTATACCCTTATGGTTTTATGGATTCCAATTAGATCCGTTATTTTATAAATCTGGTGCAGATACAGATAGAAATGACCAAGCAGTGATAATGGTGATTGTAATGCATTTAGCTCTGTGTAAGAGACAGGGAACGTAACTCTGATTTATTCAGTCTGAGGGGGTTTTATCATTACCTTTCTTTTCTTTTGCTGGTTCTTCATGTTTTCTTACTGGTGACTCTGTAAAGTAAATCTCTACTGGTTAACTACAACCCATAATAAATTTAGTAATTTGCTAAATAACCAGGTTGTGGTTTTGGATTAGGTGTTTTTTAGGTAACCCTAACAAAAGCCCTTCAATACTTGTAAGAATTTGGACTAGTAAAACATGTTTATATATACCCATTACTCTATCAATAAAAACATTTTTGGGAACCCCAGTATTTACTTAAATTAGACAGATTCTGGTGTCCATGTGGTTTAGCACTACTGCTGGGCACCCTGGTCTATTCTGAAGCAGATCACTTCTATATAGAAGAATTAGATCCAATTATATTTTAGTGCTGGTGCCTACAGATCTGATATAAAGTAATCGTCATGGTTACCTTTCTTTTCCTTTGCTGGTTCTTCATGCTTTTTCACTGGTGTCTCTGCAAAGGAATTTGCTAATTAATCTTTGAATCTGCACCTTGTTTAATGTTATTGACCAGTAATTAGAAAAGAGAGTAATGATATTGTTTCAGTAAACATCAATATGTAAATATGGTTAATTGACCTATTTCTGTTTATTTCCTCAACTACAACATTGATTCTTGTAGCAATGAAGAGTGTTTCTGCACTTTTAAAATGTTTAGACAAAAGACTCCTTTCACTTAGATAATTATCTCTAGATGGTAACCATAACAACAGGAGTTTTTGCTACTCCTTTTTTTCATATCAATGAATATTTAAGGCAGTTACTCCATGGATTGGAATTATAGCCATTGTGTCTCTATGGATTTGAATTATAGCCATTAATGTGAATCACTGCTATTTCAGAGACAGACTGTGTTTTTGACCTTACTCTTAGGGGACCCAAGACTTGTATTCTGAAACATAAAACATGTTCACCTTTCTTTTCTTTGACTGTTTCTTCATGTTTTTCTATTGGTTTCGCGTTTGTCTCTACAAAAGAAATTGGTGATGAGTAATTAATAATCAGTATGTTAGAAGTGTTAAATATATAGAAGATTTATCTTCTATTACTAATATAGCTGTAATATGAAAGAATGTATTGTAAAACAAAACAAAACATTTATTTTTAATGGTTCCTCATGTTTTCCCAGTTATGCTGCTGGAAAGAACATTTCTGATCAATTTTTAGCTTTGAAAAATTCCTTATTTTTATTTATTGTGTGGGACATTCAGTTTACTTTTTTCATGTTTTACATGTTCCATTTGTTGTTTCACCTGTGTTTCTATAATAGACATTGGTAGTTAGTGATTACCAAGGATTGGAAGAGTTTAACCCATGGAAAATCTTTCTCACTTGTTAATATATCTGCCATGGTCCAGTGTATTACATTTTCTAAATCTTCTGTCTCTCTAGTGGCATCAGAATCACACAATTAAAACATATCTGTATGCAACATAGAGAAAAGTGCTACAGAATGGGAAAAGGCAATACAGTGAGAGTGGTGACTGTAATGAATTTGGATCTGTGTAAAGGACAGAGAATGTAACTCTGACACATACTGTGTGAGGGGGTTTTATCATTACCTTTCTTTTCTTTTGCTGATTCTTCATGTTTTCTCACAGGTGACTCTGTAAAGTAAATTCTTATTGGTTAAGTACATTTCATAATACATTTTGTAATTTGATAAATAAATAGGCTGTGGATTTGGATTAGGTGAAGTGTTTTTTGAGGTTAGCCTAAACTAAAGTCTTACAATAGGTACAATTAAACCACGTTTATGTATCCCCATTACTCTTTCAATAAAAATGAATTTTGGGAACTCCAATATTTGCTTAAATTAGACATATCCTGGTGTCCATATGGATTATCACTATAGCTGGGTGCTCTGGCCTATTCCGTAGCAGATCAGTTCTAACAATCTCTATACAGATCACTGTGATACAATTATAATTTAGTGCTGGGACCTACAGATCTAATACATGGTATATAGTAATCTTCATGGTTACCTTTCATTTCTTTAGATGGTTCTTCATGCTTTTTCACCGGTGTCTCTGCAAAGGAATTTGCTAATTAATGTTTATGTTATTGGCCAATTATTTGTAAATAGTATAACTTAATTGTTTCATTAAACATCAACATTTAAAAATGGTTAATTTACCTATTTTTGTTTATTTCCTTAACTACAACAATGATTCTTGTAACAGGGAAGGATGTTTCTGCAATCTTAGAATGTTTAGACAACAGACTCCTTTCCCACAGTTAAATATCTCTAGTTGGTAACTATAACATGAGGAGTTTATGCTACTTATTTCTTTATCTATAGCAGTGAATCTTTAAGACAGTAACTCTATGGATTTGAATGATAGCCATTAATTAGAATCACTGCTGTATTAGAGGCAAATTGTGTTTATTGCCATAGTCATGGGAGACCCAAGACTTGTATTCTGAAACATAAAACACGTTCACCTTTCTTTTCTTTGACTGGGTCTTCATGTTTTTCTATTGGTTTCGCTTTTGTCTCTACAAAAGAAATTGGTGATGAATAATTGATAAGATATATGTTAGACATTTTAAATACACAGAACATTTATTTCTCTTTTAATAAGATATAAAAAAGGGAAATTTTCTTAAAAGTCAAATTGGAACAGGTGAGATTGTTTAATTTTACCACAAACACTGAATGTTGTGCTGATAAACATCTATGGTTTTATGGATTCTAATTACATGCCTTATTTCCTAATCTGGTGCTACAGAGAGAAAAGGCCAAACAGTGAGAGTGGTGATTGTAATGACTGCAGCTCTGACTTATACCACGTGAGAGGGTTTTATCATTTACCTTTCTTTTCTTTTGCTGCTTCTTCATGTTTTCTCACTGGTGACTCTGTAAAGTAAATTTCTATTAGTTAACTACAACCTATAATAAATTAAGACATTTGATAAATAATCAGGTTGTGGTTTTGGATCAGGTGAGATATTTTTTTGAGGTTACCCTTAACTAAAGTCTAATTTGGACTATTAAATTTTTTTTATGTATTACTCTATCAATAAAAGTGATTTTGGGAACCCCAGTATTTGCTTAAATTAGACAGATTCCGGTGTCCATATGGATGAGCACCACTGCTGGGCACCCTGGCCTGTTCTGTAGCAGATCATTTCTAAGCTTCTTTATAGAGATCACTTTTATCCAACTATATTTTACTGCTGGGACCTATAGATTTTACACATGATGTAAAGTAATCTTCATGGTTACCTTTCCTTTCTTTTGCTGGTTCCTCATGCTTTTTCACTGGAGTTTCTGGAAAGGAACTGACTAATTAATATTTTTATCTGCACCTTATTTAATGTTATTGACCATTACTTTGTAAATAGTATAACTAGATTGATTCATTAAACATCAATATGTAAATAAGGAAATAAACAGGAATTGACCTATTCCTGTTTATTTCCTCAACTACAATAATGATTCTTGTAACAAGGAAGGGTTTTCTATAATCTTAAAATGTTTAGACAACAGACTCCTTTCCCACAGATAAATATCTCTAGTTGGTAACTATAACATTAGGAGTTTATGCTGCTCATTTCTTTTTCCATAGCAGTGAATCATTAAGACAGTGACTCCATGGATTTGAATTATAGCCATTGATTAGAATCACTGCTGTTTCAGAGACAAATTGTGTTTTTTGTCATATTCATGGGAGACCCAAGACTTGTATTCCAGAACATAACACACGTTCACCTTTCTTTTCTTTGACTGGTTCTTCATGTTTTTCCATTGGTTTTACTTTTGTCTCTACAAAAGAAATTGGTGATGAATAATTGATAAGATATATGTTAGACATTTTAAATACACAGAACATTTATTTCTCTTTTAATAAGATATCTGTAATATAGGAGCATTTCTTGTAAAACATAATAAAACAATTACCATTTCTTTTTACTGGTTCTTCATGTTTTTCCAGTTGTGCTGCAGGAAAGAACATTTCTGATAAGTGATTGGTTTTAGAAATGAATTATTTATTTGTATTTACTGTGTGGAACATTCACTTTACTGTCTGCAAGTTTTACATGTTCTATATGTTTCACCTGTGTTTTTACAATAAACATTGGCAGTTAGTTATTAACAAGATATAACTTGTAAAAGCTCTTATTTGTTAATATACTGTAGCTGCCATGGTTCAGTGCATTACATTTTCAAAATCTCTTATCTCTCTTAGGGCTTCATTTACTAAGGTCGATTTTGGCAAAATCGCCTTAAATCCTGGAACTTTAGCTGTTTTTTCACATCTTTGTATTTACTAAAGCCAAAGTTCCGGGAATTTGGGCTGTTTCACCATCAAATCGACCTACATCGCTCTACCCTCCCAGTCCCTATTTTTCTAATGTAAAATATAGAACACGGTTGATTCACTAAAGGCTATTTGATTAAATCGACTCTAGTGCGATGTTTGAGGGCTGGAAAAAGCGCCTCCCGTGTATGCGCTTTCCTAGAAAGCACCTCACACTTTAATAGAAAAACACATATCAACACAGTTGACGTGTTTTTCACTAAGTAAAAAATATTACAAGCATTTTCCTATCACTTATTCTGCCAACGCATATAATACTATCTGGTCTTCGGCCTCTTCTGGCCCTTTCGACGACGCACCCCTTCTTTCTCCTCGGTGTCCCCACTGCTAATGACCGGTCTGTCGCCAGGGGGCCTCCTTTTATAGTCAAAATGACATCACTGACACTAGAGTGCCCACTAGAGCCCCCTAATGTCGGTGACGTAATTTTTCCTATAAAAGGGGGTCCCCCAGGGACAGACCAGTCATTAGCAGCAGTGACACCATCGTCGAAAGGGCCAGAAGAGGTCAAAGACTAGATGCCAGCACCGGAGGAACTTCTTCAAGCAAGCTGAAAAGACTCTCCAAGCAACTTTGACAGAAGATCTGCAGAAGAAGGTTAAAATCCAAGCAAGTCATCCCAAGACAGATAACTACTAAATGATAAGTTGCAACATTTATTTATTACTTAATTACACATTACACAAGCAATATACACTTTAGGGGACATTTTATGACGGTGGCCACCTTTTTAAGTTAGCGACACAACAAGGGACATTTTCTACACATTTTAGTCAGGGGTTAATATGTAGGGTTAGGTCATTTAATATTGCAAGGTTTATGTGGGTACTTTTTTACATTTTACACAGACACATAACACATTTGCAGGGACATTTCTATCACTTATCAGGCTGCTGCTTATACTACTATAAGGATTAGCATGGTCACAAACACATTGCCATGCTTTTCCTTATAGTAGTATATGCGTTGGAAGGATAAGTGATAGGGAAATGCATGCTGATTTGAGATGGAGAATCGCTGTTCTTTTCAATAGAAAAGCATAGCGATTTTTCCATTTTAAAATCGATTTACATCGACAGCGATTTAACATCGATGGAAAAAATTCGGGCATAGTAAATGCCGCGAATTTTGCCAAAAAATTGCTGCTCAAACAAAGCGATGATGATCGATGTTGAATCGCTGTCAAAAATCGAGAAGGAGAGGACCCACCCATTGGGGTATATGATTTTGTGCAATGGATTGATAAAAGAGCTGGGTTTCAGTTTTTCTTCTTGTATAAAAATGGGAATTTTTCTTAAAATTGGAACAGGTGAAATTGTTAGAAATACTGCAAACACTGGATTTTGACCTGATAAACGTCAATGGTTTTATGGATTTCAATTAGATCCCTTATTTCCTAATCTGGTGCTACAGAGAGAAAAGGTCAAACAGTGAGAGTGGTGATTGTAATGACTGCAGCTCTGACTTATACCACGTGAGAGGGTTTTATCATTACCTTTCTCCTCTTTTGCTGCTTCTTCATGTTTTCTCACTGGTGACTCTGTAAAGTAAATTTCTATTAGTTAACTACAACCCATAATAATTAAGACATTTGCTAAATAATCAGGTTGTGGTTTTTTAGGTGAAATGTTTTTTTTGAGGTTACCCTTAACTAAAGCCTAATTAAAAAATGTTTATGTATCTTCATTACTCTATTAATAAAAGTGATTTTGGGAACCCCAGTATTTGCTTAAGTTAGACAGATTCCAGTGTCCATATGGATAAGCACCACTGCTGGGCACCCTGGCCTGTTCTGTAGCAGATCATTTCTAACATTCTTTATAGAGATCACTTCTATCCAACTATATTTTACTGCTGGGACCTATAGATTTAACACGTTGTAAAGTAATCTTCATGGTTACCTTTCCTTTCTTTTGCTGGTTCCTCATGCTTTTTCACTGGCGTTTCTGGAAAGGAATTGACTAATTAATATTTTAATCTACACCTTACATAATGTTACTGACCATTACTTTGTAAATAGAATAACTAGATTGTTTCATTAAAAATCAATATATAAATAAGGTTAACTGACCTATTCCTGTTTATTTCCTCAACTATAACAATGATTCTTGTAACAGGGAAGGGTGTTTCTGCAATCTTAAAATGTTTAGACAACAGACTCCTTTCCCACAGATAAATATCTCTAGTTGGTAACAAGGAGATTATGCTGCTCATTTCTTTTTCCATAGCAGTGAATCTTTAAGACAAAGGGCCGGATCCAGAACTACGTCCGTATTCCATAAAAGACCGCATATACACAATCTACGTATCAAAATGATACACAGATTATGTACAATAGCTACTACGCATACGCAGTAGCTACTGTTTAGTGAACTACGTCTGTCTATGGAAGACGGACGTAGTTCTGGATCCAGCCCAATGTCTCAATGGATTTAAATGATAGTATCACTGCGGCGGCAAGCGAACACATGATCCCTCCAGCCAATCTGTGCACTGGGCGGGCTATTTAAATCCTGTGCACTGATCCCTCAGTGCCAGAACAACTTGTTCATTTAAGGTGCCTGGTTGTCTTGATCCTGATCCTGACTCTGATCCTGAAGCTTACCTGCAATCCAGCTCCGGTTCCAGTTCACCTGCAATACAGCTCCACTTCAAGCTTACCTTGCAATCCAGCTCCGGTTCCAGCTTACCTTGCAATCTAGTTCCGATTCCAGCTTACCTTTCAGTCCTGCTCCAGTTCCAGCTCACCTTTGCAATCCAGCTACCGGCTCAGCTCAACACAAGTAAGCCTACCTATTCCAGTCCGGCATAGTCCGGTCCTGCCAAGTCTGTTTATCAAACTGTCTTGCCTGCTTGTTCCAGTCCGGCATAGTCCGGTCCTGCCAAGTCTGTTTATTGAACTGTCTTGCCTACATTTTCCAGTCTGGCATAGTCTGGTCCTGCCAAGTCTGTTTTTAGAACTGTCTTGCCTACCTGTTCCAGTTCGGCATAGTCCGCTCCTGCCAAGTCTGTTTATTTAACTGTCTTGTCTACCTTCTCCAGTATGGAATAGACCGGTACCATCAAGATTGTTATTTCTTTACCTATGTACTTTCATGAGCAAAATTTACATTAAACCTACAAGCTTCCACTACAAACCAGCTCGTCTATCTCTTCCCCTGGTACCCGTGACAGATCCCAAAAACCCCGTAGCCGTGACAAAAACACGTTCACCTTTCTTTTCTTTGACTGGTTCTTCGTGTTTTTCGATTGGTTTTACTTTTGTCTCTACAAAAGAAATTGGTGATGAGTAATTTAATATCTATATGTTAGAAGTTTAAATTATACGGAACACTTATTTCTCTTTTAATAAGATATCTGTAATATAAGAGCATATCATGTAAAACATAATAAAACAATTACCATTTCTTTTTACTGGATCTTCATGTTTTTCCAGTTGTGCTGCTGGAAAGAACATTTCTGATAAGTGATTGCTTTTAGAAATGATTTATTTACTTGTATTTACTGTGTGGGACATTCACTTTACTGTCTGCAAGTTTTACATGTTCGATATGTTGTTTCACCTGTGTATCTACAATAAACATTGGTAGTTAGTTATTAACAAGATATAAGTTCTAAAAGCTCCTATTTGTTAATATACTGTAGCTGACATGCATTACATTTTCAAAATCTCTCTGCTCATCACCATTTACACTGGTTGGTTCTGTGGGAGAAGCCTGACTCACTAAGAAGGAGAGGACCCACCCATTGGGGTATATGATGTTGTGCAGTGGATTGATAAAAGAGCTGGGTTTCATCAATTTTTCTTTTATATAAGAAAGGGAGATTTTCTTAAAAGTCAAACTCGAACAGGTGAGAGTGTTAGATATACCGCAAACACTGGATGTTGTCCTGATAAACGTCAATGGTTTTATGGATTTCAATTACATGCCTTATTTCCTAAATCTGCTGCTATAGAGAGAAAAGGCCAAGCAGTGAGAGTGGTGATTGTAATGACTGCAGCTCTGATTTATACCACGTAAGGGGGATTTATCATTACCTTTCTTTTCTTTTGCTGCTTCTTCATGTTTTCTCACTGGTGACTCTGTAAAGTAAATTTCTATTAGTTAACTACAACCCATAATAAATTAAGAAATTTGCTAAATAATCAGGTTGTGGTTTTGGATTAGGTGAGATGTTTTGTGGAGTTTACCCTTAACTAAAGCCTAATTTGGACTATTAAAAAATGTTTATTTATCCACATTACTCTGTCAACAAAAATAATTCTGGAAACCCCAGTATTTGCTTAAATTAGACAGTTTGTGGTGTCAATATGGATAAGCACCACTGCTGGGCACCCTGGCCTGTTCTGTAGCATATAATTTCTAAGCTTATTTATAGAGATCACTTCTATCCAACTATATTTTACTGCTGTACCTATATATTTAACACATAAAGTAAAGTAATCTTCATGGTTACCTTTCCTTTCTTTTGCTGGTTCCTCATGCTTTTTCACTGGAGTTTCTGGAAAGGAATTTACTAATTAATATTTTAATCGGCACCTTTTTTAATGTTATTGACTAATACTTTGGAAATAAGATAACTATATTGTTTTATTAAACATCAGTTTGTAAATATGGTTAACTGACCTATTCCTTTTTATTTCCTCGCCTACAATAATTCTTGTAACAGGGAAGGATGTTTCTGCAATCTTAAAATGTTTAGACAACAGACTCCTTTCCCACAGATAAATGGGTTCGTAACTATACCATCAGGAGTTTATGCTACTTTTTCCATAGGAGTGAATCTTTAAGACAATGGCCCCGATCCTCGGCTACATCCGAGAGGGGAATTACGTACAGCATTACTAATTGTGACTTGTGACCATATTATGGATAAAACTAAATTGCCAGGTTCTCCTTTTTTAGCTAAAGAGTGGCACATTCATTACTTTATTAACTGTAACACTTCTTTTGTTGTTTATGTTTTAATGTACGACTGTCCAATGGATTATGTGGGCCGTACTATTCATTGTTTAAAAACTTGCTTTATGGAACATAGGTGTAACATCTTAAAAAAGTGTCCAAAACATAGCGTTTCTAGCCATTTGTTAGAAAAACATAAAGTGAACCCAAAAGGATTAAAAATCTTGGGTATTGAGTTTATCCCACCCACCTATTGGGGAGGCGATAGATATAAAAGACTCTGCATTAGGGAAACTTACTGGATTCATTTATTTAACTCCTTGTCGCAAAAGGATTAAATAAAACCGTAGAAATCAATTGTATGATCTGATTGGCTTATGGAATTGCTCCATCTTTTTCTGCATGGTTTAGATATTAATATTGTGGTTATTAAACATGGAAACCGATACCTATATACACCGAATATATTTCAGTTCTTTTATATTTATTATTTATTTATTTATTATTTCAATATGAATTTAAGTTTTATATCATGTTAGTTAGATCAGGGATTTTTGTATTACATGATAATAATTTTTAGGTTACTATTATGTTTTGTAATAGATCATTATTTTATTATAAATTGAGCTCCTTCTTCCTTTTACTGTTTAATTATGTATATGATAATTATTACGTATATGGTTCTTTGTTTGTTTTTTAAGGTGCTTGTAATTCTTAACACTGCATTGGTTGTATATTGACATTTATTTTGTTTTGTTTTTTGTTTTTTATATTTGCTCCACTAAATAAGACCTGGTTAGTTTTTAAATTCTATAAAGATGTCACAAGTTTCAAACGTTTGTGTCTGCACCAATCAGGCAGACTCAATCAATATTTAAGTAAGACTGCGTGTTGCAAGTGACTCCTATCCCTCTGAAGAAGTTGCCTAGGCAATGAAACGTGTCAGGGCTGTTTGTTTTGCAGCATTTGTTGTTCGGGGAAAACTCCATCTGGTGCACCAGTCAGCGAGCCCACGTGTGCCCACTATTCTATACCAGCAGTGCTCCGGGACGCTGCAAGACCACATGATGGGTGTCTGATTATGGCAGCGCACATTCCTGTGTGTGACCACAGAGCTTTGGGTCGTTTAACCCATTTCCACCTCCTCCATGGCGATGCAACTTAGAAGATTGCGCTCAGGCACCTGTGGATAAACTTCAGTGACGGTCTCCTAAATATCATTGACGGTGAAGCCGGAAGATTGTTCAATTGATGCCCCTATTAGGTGGTAAGGTTATCTGGACCAATATACTTGTCATTTATACCCATACTACTATTGTGCTTTGCTGTTTTCACTCTGGGCTTGCCAAGGCATCTTTATCAAGGCTTATGCTACTTCATGAACATGAACACGAACACATAGGTTTCCAGATTTACTACCAAGAGCGGGGAGTGCAGGGGGCATGCACTCCCACTCTGAGAACGGCCATAGTGACCTCAGGCGCCCGTAAGGCGCTGGTAGGTCTGGATCCGGCACAATCACTCCATAAGGATTTAATTAAAGCCATTGAATAGAATCACTGCTATTTCAGAGACAAATTGTGTTTGTTGCCTTAGTCATGGGAGACCCAAGACTTGTATTCTAAAACATAAAACACGTTCACCTTTCTTTTCTGCATGCAACAAGTCTTTCAATGCCTGTAAAGTGTATTTCTCCAGCTTACATGTATCAGGACCACTGCTCATCACCATTTACACTGGTTGGTTCTGTGGGAGAAGCCTGACTCACTAAGAAGGAGAGGACCCACCCATTGGGGTATATGATGTTGTGCAGTGGATTGATAAAAGAGCTGGGTTTCAGCAATTTTTCTTTTTATATAAGAAAGGGAAATTTTCTTAAAAGTCAAACTCGAACAGGTGAGTGTTAGATATACTGCAAACATTGGATGTTGTCCTGATAAACGTCAATGGTTTTATGGATTTCAAATACATGTCTTATTTCCTAAATGTAGTACTACAGAGAGAAAAGGCCAAGCAGTGAGAGTGGTGATTGTAATGACTGCAGCTCTGACTTATACCACGTGAGGGGGTTTTATCATTACCTTTCTTTTCTTTTGCTGCTTCTTCATGTTTTATCACTGGTGCCTCTATAAAGTAAATTTCTATTAGTTAACTACAACCTATAATAAATTAAGACATTTGCTAAATAATCAGGTTGTGATTTTGGATTAAGTGAGATATTTTGTGGAGTTTACCCTTAACTAAAGCCTAATTTGGACTATTAAAAAATGTTTATCTATCCCCATTACTCTATCAACAAAAATAATTCTGGGAACCCCAGTATTTGCTTAAATTAGACAGATTCCGGTGTCAATATGGATGAGCACCGCTGCTGGGCACCCTGGCCTGTTCTGTAGCAAATCATTTCTAAGCTTCTTTATAGAGATCCCTTCTATCCAATTACATTTTACTGCTGGGACCTATATATTTAACACATGATGTAAAGTAATCTTCATGGTTACCTTTCCTTTCTTTTGCTGGTTCCACATGCTTTTTCACTGGAGTTTCTAAAAAGGAATTGACTAATTAATATTTTAATCCGCACCTTATTTAATGTTATTTACAATTCTTTGTATATAGTATAACTATATGGATTCATTAAACATAAACATTGATATGTAAATAAGGTTAATTAACCTCTTACTGTTTATTTCCTCAACTACAATAATGTTTCTACATTCTTAAAATGTTTACACAACAGACCCCTTTCCCACAGATAAATATCTCTAGTTGGTAACTATAACATCAGGAGTTTATGCTGCTCTTTCTTTTTTCATAGCATTGAATGTTTTAGACAGTGACTCCATGGATTTGAATTATAGCCATTGATTAGAATCGCTGCTATTTCAGAGACAATTGTGTTGTTGCCATATTCATGGGAGACCCAAGACTTGTATTCTGAAACAAAAAACACGTTCACCTTTCTTTTCTTTGACTGGTTCTTCGTGTTTTTCCATTGGTTTTACTTTTGTCTCTACAAAAGAAATTGGTGATGAATAATTGATAAGATATATGTTAGATGTTTTAAATACACAGAACATTTATTTCTCTTTTAGTAAGATATCTGCAATATAAGAGCATATCATGAAAAAACATAAAACAATTACCATTTCTTTTTACTGGTTCTTCATGTTTTTCCAGTTGTGCTGCTGGAAAGAACATTTCTGATAAGTGATTGGTTTTAGAAATGACTTATTTATTAGTATTTACTGTGTGGGACATTCACTTTACTGTCTGCAAGTTTTACATGTTCGATATGTTTCACCTGTGTTTCTACAATAAACATTGGCAGTTAGTTATTAACCAGATATAAGTTGTAAAAGCTCTTATTTGTTATTATATTGTAGCTGCCATCTTTCAGTGCATTACATTTTCAAAATCTCTTATCTCTCTAAGGGTATCAGAATCACATAATGAACTGCTTGCTGCATGCAACAAGTCTTTCAATTCCTGTAAAGTGTATATCTCCAGCTTACATGTATCAGGACCACTGCTCTTCACCATTTACACTGGTTGGTTTTGTGGGAGAAGCCTGACTCACTAAGAATGAGGGGACCCACCCATTGGGGTATATGATGTTTTGCAGTGGATTGATAAAAGAGCTGGGTTTCATCAATTTTTCTTCTTATATAAAAAAGGGAAATTTTCTTAAAAGTCAAACTCGAACAGGTGAGAGTGTTAGATATATCACAAACACTGGATGTTGTCCTGATAAACGTCAATGGTTTTATGGATTTTAGTTAGATCCCTTATTTCCAGAATCTGGTGCTACAGAGAGAAAAGGCCAAACACTGAGAGTGGTGATTGTAATGACTGCAGCTCTGATTTATACCACGTGAGGGGGTTTTATCATTACCTTTCTTTTCTTTTGCTTCTTGTTCATGTTTTCTCACTGGTGACTCTATAAAGTAAATTTCTATTAGTTAACTACAACCCATAATAAATTAAGACATTTGCTAAATAATCAGGTTGTGGTTTTGGATTAGGTGAGATGTTTTGTGGAGTTTACCCTTAACTAAAGCCTAATTTGGACTATTAAAAAATGTTTATCTATCCCCATTACTCTATCAACAAAAATAACTCTGGAAACCCCAGTATTTGCTTAAATTAGACAGTTTGTGGTGTCAATATGGATGAGCACCACTGCTGGGCACCCTGGCCTGTTCTGTAGCAGATCATTTCTAAGATTCTTTATAGAGATCACTTCTATCCCACTATATTTTACTGTTGGACCTATATATTTAACACATGATGTAAAGTAATCTTCATGGTTACCTTTCCTTTCTTTTGCTGGTTCCTCATGCTTTTTCACTGGAGTTTCTGGAAAGGAATTGACTAATTAATATTTTAATCGGCACCTTATTTAATGTTATTGACTAATACTTTGGAAATAAGATAACTATATTGTTTTATTAAACATCAATATGTAAATACGGTTAACTGACCTATTCCTGTATATTTCCTCACCTACAACAATGATTCTTGTAACAGGGAAGGATGTTTCTGCAATCTTAAAATGTTTAGACAACAGACTCCTTTCCCACAGATAAATATCTTTAGTTGGTAACTATAACATCAGGAGCTTATGCTACTTTTTCCATAGGAGTGAATCTTTAAGACAATGGCCCCGATCCTCGGCTACATCCGAGAGAGGAATTACATACAGCTTTACTAATTGTACAACTTGTGACCATATTATGGATAAAACTAAATTGCCGGGTTCTCCTTTTTTAGCTAAAGAGTGGCACATTCATTACTTTATTAACTGTAACACTTCTTTCATTGTTTATGTTTTAATGTGCAACTGTCCAATGGATTATGTGGGCCGTACTATTCGTTGTTTAAAAACTTGTTTTATGGAACATAGGTGTAACATGTTAAAAAAGTGTCCAAATCATACCATTTATCGCCATTTCTTAGAAACACATAAAGTGAACCCAAAAGGATTAAAAATCTTAGGTATTGAATTTATCCCACCCACCTATAGGTATTAAAGACTCTGCATTAGGGAAAGTTGCTGGATTCATTTATTTAACTCCTTGCATTAAATGAAACCGTAGAAATCAATTGTATGATCTGATTGGTTTATGGAATTGCTCCATCTTTATCCGCATGGTTTAGATATTAATATTGTGGTTATTAAATATAAAAACGCTACCTACATACACCAAATATATTTCAGTTCCTTTATATTTATTATTTAATTATTATTTCAATTTGAATTTAAGTTTTATATCATGTTTGTTAGATCAGGGGTTTTTGTATTACATGATAATTATTTTTAGGTTACTATTATGTTTTGTAATAGATCATTATTTTATTATAAATTGAACTCCCTCCTCCTTTTACTTTTTAATTATGTATATGATAATTATTACATATATGGTTCTTTGTTTTTTTTTTAAGGTGCTTGTAATTCTTAACACTGCATTGGTTATTTATTGACATTTATTTTGTTTTGTTTTTTGTTTTTTATATTTGCTCCACCAAATAAGACCTGGTTAGTTTTTAAATTCTATAAAGATGTCACAAGTTTCAAACGTTTGTGTCTGCACCAATCAGGCAGACTCAATCACTATTTAAGTAAGACTGCGTGTTGCAAGAGACTCCTATCCCTCTGAAGAAGTTGCCTAGGCAATGAAAAGTGTCAGGGCTGTTTGTTTCGCAACATTTGTTGTTCGGGGAAGACTCCATCTAGTGCACCAGTCTGCGAGCCCACGTGTGCCCAATATTCTATACCAGCAGTGTTCCGGGACGCCGCAAGACCACATGATGGGTGTCTGATTACGGCAACACACATTCCTGTGTGTGACCACAGAGCTTTTGGTCGTTTAACCCATTTCCACCTCCTCCGTGGCGATGCCACTTAGAAGATTGCGCTCAGGCACCTGTGGATAAACTTCAGTGACGGTCTCCTAAATATCATTGACGGTGAATCCGGAAAGATTGTTCAATTGATGCCCCTATTAGGTGGTAAGGTTATCTGGACCAATATACTTGTCATCTATACCCATACTACTATTGTGCTCTGCTGTTTTCACTCTGGGCTTGCCAAGGCTTCTTTATCGAGGCTTATGCTACTTCATGAACAATTTGTTTCAGCCAACTAACTTTTTTGCAATTTTTGCATGGACTGCTTTTCTCGCATATTGAGCTATATAATTTACACCTCTGCCTTTGATGCTGCATGAACTCTATGCCCAGATCTATTAGCCTCTATTGTATTAGGCTTGCCCACCTGCTTCACCTGAATGACAATTTACATTTATTATGTGTTTTTTAATATGTGTATATTAAACATGACTACTCTATAGATTTGACTTGGACATTATTCTAGCTATAGATACCTCTGTATCTTATTTATCATTTGTTTTTTAGCTTTATAATAAGCGCTCCAGCTTATTTCCTTTTTACGGAATTCCCCTTGTTTGAAGGTTGTACGCACGCGCACATATGTGAACAAAAAAGTTAGAAAAGGCATCTGAACACATAAGTGTCCAGATTTACTACCAAGAGCGGGGGAGTGCAAGGGTCGTGCACTCCCACTCCGAGAACGGCTGTAACGACCTCGGGCACCGTAAGGCGTCGGTAGGTCTGGATCCGGACAATCAATCCATAAGGATTTAATTAAAGCCATTGAATAGAATCACTGCTATTTATGAGACAAATTGTGTTTGTTGCCTTAGTCATGGGAGACCCAAGACTTGTATTCTAAAACATAAAACACGTTCACCTTTCTTTTCTGCATGCAACAAGTCTTTCAATGCCTGTAAAGTGTATTTCTCCAGCTTACATGTATCAGGACCACTGCTCATCACCATTTACACTGGTTGGTTCTGTGGGAGAAGCCTGACTCACTAAGAAGGAGAGGACCCACCCATTGGGGTATATGATGTTGTGCAGTGGATTGATAAAAGAGCTGGGTTTCATCAATTTTTCTTTTTATATAAGAAAGGGAAATTTACTTAAAAGTCAAATTCGAACAGGTGAGAGTGTTAGATATACCGCAAACACTGGATGTTGTCCTGATAAACGTCAATTGTTTTATGGATTTAAATTACATGCCTTATTTCCTAAATCTGGTGCTATAGAGAGAAAAGGCCAAACAGTGAGAGTGGTGATTGTAATGACTGCAGCCCTGACTCATACCACGTGAGGGGGTTTTATCATTACCTTTCTTTTCGTTTGCTGCTTCTTCATGTTTTATCACTGGTGACTCTGTAAAGTAAATTTCTATTAGACATTTGCTAAATAATCAGGTTGTGGTTTTGGATTAGGTGAGATGTTTTGTGGAGTTTACCCTTAACTAAAACCTAACTTGGACTATTAAAAAATGTTTATGTATCTTCATTACTCTGTCAACAAAAATAATTTGGGGAACCCCAGTATTTGCTTAAATTAGACAGTTTGTGGTGTCAATATGGATGAGCACCACTGCTGGGCACCCTGTCCTGTTCTGTAGCAGATCATTTCTAAGCTTCTTTATAGAGATCCCTTCTATCCAACTATATTTTACTGCTGGACCTATATATTAAACACATGATGTAAAGTAATCTTCATGGTTACCTTTCCTTTCTTTTGCTGGTTCCTCATGCTTTTTCACTGGAGTTTCTGGAAAGGAATTGACTAATTAATATTTTAATCTGAACCTTATTTAATGTTATTGACTAATACTTTGGAAATAAGATAACTATATTGTTTTATTAAACATCAATATGTAAATACGGTTAACTGACCTATTCCTGTTTATTTCCTCACCTACAATAATTCTTGTAACAGGGAAGGCTGAAATCTTAAAATGTTTAGACAACAGACTCCTTTCCCACAGATAAAGGGGTTCGTAACTATACCATCAGGAGTTTATGCTACTTTTTCCATAGGAGTGAATCTTTAAGACAATGGCCCCGATCCTCGGCTACGTCCGAGAGGGGAATTACGTACAGCTTTACTAATTGTACAACTTGTGACCATATTATGGATAAAACTAAATTGCTGGGTTTTCCTTTTTTAGCTAAAGAGTGGCACATTCATTA
>WWET01006562.1:57009-67296 GCA_011038615.1 Limnodynastes dumerilii
CTGACCAGCTTTACTATCACACTGTTATTTAGACTTGGGCTGGGAAACATCACCTCTCAACTCTAATACTGTTTACAACAGATGAAATATGACTCCACTGCAATCAACATGGTTTAGCCCAGGAGTAACTAAGTTCATGCACTTAACAAGGTCTGGATCCAGCCCAATTACATTAAATACCCCAAATGATAAAAAAAATATTTACATTTAATAACGCTAATGATATAATTAATTAAATAAATAAAATCATAACATTAAAATGATAAATAAAAAAAAGTACTTACCATCTTGAATGGGATCCGATCTTCCAAGCTTTTAATCCGTGGGGGAGGTCTTTGAAAAAAAAAAAACTCTTTGCCACTGCCGCAACTCACCTCCTGCAAGAAGGACATCTCAACGCTAATGACAGCTCTGCTTTATACCCTTGGCCAGCCTGGGAAATCCCGTTTCCATGGTGACCAAATCACATTTGGCATAGGGTTTTTTTTTTTTTTCAAATACCTCCCCCACGGATTAAAATTTTGGAAGATTGCATCCAATCCAGACTGATGGAATGTGGACACTTTCAGCATGCTGCGGCCGTTTGACACTTGGTAGGAAGGGGGTGGTATGGTAATTGTCAGTAAGGGTTGAGTTAAGCCCTTATCCTTATCCTCATCCTTTCTGCACCGTCTGTATATGCGAGGGATGTCTCCTCCCCTCGCATACAGGAGATAGGATAGACCTGCGATCTGGCATTGAAATGCTGCTGCCAGTGCAGTTAGCGCTTGAAGAGCTACAGAGAGTTTTGAATAAGGTCACTTAACTTAATTTAAATATAATACAATAATTGAAGAAGTTTGAGCTTATCCAAGCCGAAATGTCTGCTGTGTATATATTGTGTGAACAGTAAATTCAAACATGGAAAAAAGATTTTCCTCTCTAAGGGCCGGATCCAGACTCCCATACACTTTTCATACATGTGGGTCTGTCTGTCCGACATTGAGAGGGGAGTGCAGGCCCCCTGTCACTCCCCTCTCTCGTGCGGGCTTACTCTGCCATAAGCCTACCTTAAGTCAACTATATGGGTTTGAAGGTGTCAAAAAAGCCCACTTTACACCAAAAAACCCTAATTTCCTAAAAGAATGGAACAAAATCCTTGCCAATTGCTCTTTTTTCTTGATTGATCTCTTTATTAAAGAAAGAGAAGCACTTCTCAACAACAACATCTAGAGGATTTTAACACTCTAGAAAGAATTACTAAGAGCAAATTGTGTAAATTGGAGGAAGATATTTTTGATTCTAAGCTTGACAAATAAAAAAAAAGACAAAAGGAACCCAGAAAACACACACCCCTACTATGTAGCTAAGGCAAACAAGGCCCATAATAAAAACTACAAGAGTAGAAATAACATAAAAACACATAGTAAAGCACATGGACAAACTGTAACCAAAGATTCAGACTATCACCCCAAAAAAACCCCAATCTCCAAAGAGGAAAGGTAAAAAGACCACTAAGGGTCAAGGAATTAATGGTAGAAAGAAAAGAAATGAAGAAGAGAAGATGTAAGACATCTGGAAGAACCTAAGAAGGGTTCACCATCTAACAATAACGTTATTAATTTGGCTCTGCTCAGCTACCAAAAGGGTTGGAAGACACAGAGAGAATAAAATACAAGTACGCGATCCTCATTACTACACGGAATCTCTCAAGAAAGAAGCAGAACATTGCCATTTGGAAACAGAGAATTTTTAGGAAGCCAAGACACAGAAAGATGTATGAACACTTTTTTAGAATTAATGAAGAACATGACCCCACCAAAATTGAAATCACCCAACCCAGAATCAGAATGAGAGGAGACAGATTCAGAAGACAGAGGGGGACCAATGAAAAAGAGAAAAGCAAGATCAAAAAGCGTGGAAAGCGAGGAAGAGGTAAGGAGATTAGAAGCATAACCAAACATGAAACGCTAGATCCAGGAGGAATTTTCAACCTGAGCAAGAACCTGTTGGAAGCATCACAGCAGAGGGTTTTAGCCAAAGGGTTGAAATTTGCCCCTAAGAACCAGATTGACGTTTTTGAGACATTTTTGGACTTACAGAGATTCTTTAGGCGCCTCACTCAGAAGAAATACTTCCTGCAAAATAAGGACAAGGGAGAAGAAATTCATCTTACTTTCAATATTAAAGAAATTGTTTACCTTCTTTCCTCAGCACCTAAAGCCCATTCTTAGAAACATTCCAGAAAGCAGTGGAAGAAGATTTGGAACAAATGGAAATAATGTAAAAAACTGAAAAAATTTAAAACAAAATAAAAAAGGATAGCTTAACTAAAACAGATAAGAAAGCTCTCAAAGAACTCAGAGACCCAAGAACTGATTATCAAACCAGCAGACAAAGGGGGAGGGACAGTCGTTTTAAATAGAGCTTGATGAGCTAAGCATGCTAGCGTGTTTATGCTAGCCGATGACGTTATATTGGCTATTTGTATTTACTGTGCATGCACGCAGAAGATGTTACGCCACATAACCATCAGCGTAACTACGAACAAAGGGCATTAATACGACACCCGTAATTACGCTTTGTAGGCGGAGGGAGGCATTTTAAATTGGACAGTATGGGCTGGGTTAGGCTGTAAATCTATTACCTAAGTCAGTACTTACGCTATGAAAAGTTAAGGTGGGGTTTGGGCAGCGTAAAACGGCCAAAGTACGTATGAGTGAGGGGAGTGCTTAAGGAAGTGCATAGAAATTACGCTAGTATAAATATGCTACACGTTCTAACGTAACTAGCTCGTAGGTCTGGATTTACCTCATTGTTCTTAAAGAAAACCCCACAAGGGAATACAACCTCGAATTGAAGTTTATAAGTACTAGATAAAGTACTTAAGGAAGGAATCCTCACAAAAACCAAACACAAATACCTGTATAAGCTTAATCCGAGACTACCTATTTTATACTACCTGCCAAAAATTTATAAGAATTTGGAAAACCCACCAGGGCACTCCGTAATATCCGGCATAGGTAGTCTATCCACCAAATTATCCGAATATATTGACCATTATCTCCAACCTTTGATCACGAAACAGAAGAGCTACCTGAGAAACTGTACTGATATCCTCAATATCATTGAACAGTGTGAATGGGAGAAAAACTTTTATCTAATGACAAGCGACATCTCAATCTTATATTCTGTTGTCGACCACGAAGCAGGAATTAGCTCCATAAGGGAATGTTTGATGAGAGAATCCAATTTTGCATCTGAACAACAAGATTTTTTTCTAACAGCCATACGTTATATTTGATACACAACTAATTCAGCTTTGATGGAGTATGCTAAAAACAGATTTTCTGAACTACAACGGGTACTAAATTTGCACCAAGTTACGTTTGTAGCGCAGTGGGAAGAAACATACATATGGTCTTCATCCAACCTCTACCTCCCATTCATCAAGATTTTGAAATTTTTAATTGATGATGTCTTTTGCATCTGGACAGGAGATGCAGTCTCTAAAGAAGTTCTAGAATACATCAATGAAAACTCACTGAACTTGCAATTCACCTAGGAATTCAGTAAAGATAAAGCCATCTTCCTGGACCTAGAATCACCTGGGAGGAAAGAGAGAAACTCACCACAAAATCGTACATAAAGAAGGTGGACACCAATATGTACATTCCATCCAGCAGCAACCACCTTCAGAAATGGCTGAATAACATCCCTGGAGGCCAGTTCAGAAGAATCAGGAGAAACTGCTCCAAAAAAGAGGATTATCTGACCCAAGCAAAAGAAATTAAAAAAAGATTCCTAAAAAGAAATTATGATGAAAATCTGGTAAATAAGGAACTACAAAGAAATTTAGAGGTGGATAGAACCTTATTGTTGAAGAAAACCCAGAAGAAAACTGTAAATCAAAAGAAAGGAAGAAAAGCCACCAGTGGAGATTTAAATAACCGGTGTTTAAATCTCGCTGGCGATTTTTGGCATGAGTGACATACAAATCTCTGAATTTACTAAGGGGGAGATTTAATAAATTGTTAGGGATTTGCTGTCAACTCTCCCGAGTTAATTCTCATGGGGGTGAGTGTCGATTTAATAGAAATCAGCACTCACTTTACTTTAATAAGCCCCCATGACGTGTAAAAAAAAAATGATTAAATGTGTTCCAAAATAAAAAAAATGGCTGCCGCAGCAAGCACTTCTCCCTTGACATGCAGCTGCCTATAGTACTATAAGTCAAATCATGCCCATGTATTGCAGTGCATGGTTTGGCTTATAGTACTATAAGCGTCAGCATGCCATCAGAGAATGCCGTGCCTGAGGTTATACATGAGACCCCTGGCATGAAGTCTGTCATTCGCCGGAGGAACTGTGAAGAAGGCGGGAGACGTCAGCATGTAAAGCAAGAAGTGTCCCAACAGCCGTGACTATGATCGTCGCCTGTCAACATAGAAGACTACAGAACTGTGAGTACCATTAATATGTTCACTTTGCTGTTTAAACTGTAAAAAAACCACATTTTTTATGTTTCTTTGAATTTTTCATATTAAGCATGCATTTTATGAAAATTTTTTGACAACGGCCATATGTATTAAATAGACTGATTTTTGGGGACCTTTTCTTTCCTATTTAAGCACCGATGGGGACATATTTGATTCTATTTAAGCACCGATGGGGACATATTTGATTCTATTTAAGCACCGATGGGGACATATTTTATTTTATTTAAGCACTGATGGGGACATATTTGATTCTATTTAAGCACCGATGGGGACATATTTGATTCTACTTAAGGACCTAAGGGAACGGCTTAAAATCTAGTTAAGGACCTAAGGGGGCTTCTCCTATTAATAATAAGGAAGGAGGACACATTTAATTGTAGAAAGTTTCACGGAGGTCATGTAATGTTTTTTTTTTGCACGATGACATTTTTTTACATATCACACTGTAAATGACTCAATATTCTGTCGACAGCATGCCATTAACCCTTGGCATGCTGACGCTTATAGTACTATAAGCCAAACCATGTACTGCAATACATGGGCATGATTTGACTTATAATACTATAGGCAGCTGCATGCCAAGGGTGAAGTGCTTGCTGCGGCAGCCATTTTTTTTTTTCACGGCCAGGAACTCCAGCGAGTTAAACTCCAGTGAGTTTCACATAAACTCGCTGGAGTTTAATCGCTACACATCGCTGGAGTTTACAAATTGCCCCACAAAATCGCCCCTTAGTAAATCCTGAGCTTTGGGGAAAAAATCGCCCCTCAACTCCAGCGATGTGGGGAGCTTTTATGGGGGCGATTTAAATCGACCTTAGTAAATCTAGCCCTTAGTGCCTTAGCCCCGACAGCTAAAGAACAAACCGAATGTTTAGAAGAAATTAAGCCCGGTTTCTACTTCTGTAATAAATGCACATCATGTAGGACCACTGACAAGCGCACCACTAAATCTCTGATTTCTACTCTAATTACTCTAAAAAACAATACAATATAAAAGAAAAAGTGTCCTGTGAAACTTAAGGAGTAATTTACTTGGAATGTCCCTGCGGCCTGCAATATGTTAACCGCACAATCAGAAACCTAAAAACTAGAATAGGGGAACACATGCTAAATATAAAAAAGGAAGTGACAAACCATAGTGTGCCCCTACATTTTCTGCAAAAACATAACAGTGAGGGACTAAAAGGACTAAAATGCCAGGCAATAAAGAAAGTAAAGCACCCCTGGAGAGGGGTGAAACCAAATGGATATTTTTATTAAAAACATTAGCACCTAACAGTATGAATATAAATTTGGATTTAGAATCTTTTCTATTCAACTAATGTATGTGTAAAATGTAACATAAGACAAAATTTTGTTGACCACTCTTTCATTAAATATTATAATTTTTTGCCATTTATTGCATGTATTTTCAAATTATTATGTCTTATAAAATCTTTAATAAACACATTTTTCATTTGCTGGACCCTAGATGAGGGGTGTTTACCTTGTGATGTCTATTACAGCTCCCTACCTCTCCTCCCTTATCTCCATCCACACTCCCTCCCGTCCACTCTGCTCTGCTGGTGACCGTCGCCTCAACTCCAACCTTATAGCTACTTCTCAATCCCGCATCCAAGACTTCTCCCGGGCTGCCCCTCTCCATTGGAACAACCTTCCACTTCCTATCAGGCAATCCAGCACTGTCCAATCCTTCAAACGCTCCCTTCAGACTAGCCTACCCTTCCTCCACCTATGCTTACCTGCCCTCCCCATCTTCATCACTGTGTCTCCTGTTTGTTCACCCGCTCTCACTTAGCATGTTTGCTCTTATAAGCAGGGTCCTCTTCCCTCCTGTTATCTTCCCTCTACCCTAATCTCATCACTTTCCACCTTTTTATCTCTACTGTCTATCTCTCTCTTTACTCATCTGCTCCTACACACATATCCAGCATCTTTATTTTCCTTACATATTGTTCCGCTATTTCTGTACTGTATTTTATTTTTTGCTTTGTACATGTATTGTATTCCTTATTCATGTTTTTATATCCTGTTTATTATTGTATTGTATATGGATTTGCTATTGCCTCTGTATGGCGCTGCGGATACCATATGGCGCCTTATATATAAACGTTAATAATAATAATATTACCTAAAGAGATATGTTGGCCAGTCTATCAATCCAAAGCATGGTCTGTTAGGATAAACCTGTTACTCTATATATAACCCCTAATGCCTGGACTTCTAAAAGTTGAACCCAAAAAGCGCAAGCTCTTATCAAGGCAACCCTGAAGAAGCCCCCATGTAGAGGGGTGAAACGCGTTGGTATACAGAGATGTCTAAATACAGCCTATCATTAAGAGCAATGCCTGTGGAACTCCATACTTCCAGCCTGAGTGTGATGGATATCCATAGCAACCGCTATAAACAGAGTACACCAGCAGGGCCGCTTGGGAAGACAAATTAAATGGGAGGATCTAAGGTACCATACTTTGGGCCGGAACCAGACGCAGAAGATGTTACTCATCACGGGCCTGATCCAGAGCTACGATGTTACACTGAGCGCTGTAGCGCTCAGCATAACATCGCTGCTCTGGCCCGACACTCCCACTTGTAGGAGCGTATTAACTCTCCCTTACGCCGGCTGAAGGCTACCCTCACTTCAGCCGGCGTAAGGGAGAGTTGATATGCTGGGATGGTGGCGTTAGTACGTTAACGCCGCCCTCCCAGCCTAATTACCCTCCCTCCCCCCGCCCCCCTACACTAACTTCAGCGTAGGGACGCTGGGGGAGGTCCCCTCCAGCGTCCCTACGGCGCTACTATGGACGCCCGATCTACGATCGGGCGTTTCCATAGTGACACCGAGCAACATCTGCACGGCGCATGCGCATTACGGCTACGGCTGCCGTACTAGCGATGGCGGCCGTAGCTCTGGATCAGGCCCCATAACTCTATTTGTACATAACTTGTATGTAACTCTGTACGATAGGGTGTGACATCCCTACACAAGCAAAATATACGCATTGTGGACAGAGAGAGGTATTTAAATTGTACAGTATGGACTCGGTTAGGCACTTATGTACGACAAGGCATTATGTATGACCAGAGATACGCAAGGAAAAGTGAAGGCAGTGTAGAAACCTGTATAGGGTCACATACATTAATAATATGTCATATCAGTTTGGAATTACTACATATATTGCAGGGAGTGAACGGGGCATGCACTCCCCGCTGTCGGGCGTAAATCCTTGCGGCCGCATTTCTTCCCCTGCCCCGTCCCCTAATTTGCATGCCCATCTCTGCCTTTATGGCGGAGATACGGCATGCGTAAAGGGGGGGAAAGCCCCCTTTTCGTAACAGCCGGCGGCCATAACTACGGCGTCGTATGAATGTTATGCTCATGCGCACAACCTTCAAAATGGGAATTACGTCCGAGCCGGCCATAATTCCCCGGGCGGCCGCTGTTCTGAATATGGCCCTAGCTTTCTGGGAAGATTTGTAGAACAAAGGAATTTCCTATCAGAAGGCCATATTCAGAGATCTGTTTTTTAAAGGTATGCAATTACACGCACAGCCAGAGCAAGGAAACACCAACCAACCCTGTGTACTTTCGTGCGTATATGTGCTCCGTCTGTATGATTCTTGATAACCGTGCCTCCATGTGTTAATTTAAATGCCTCCCCCACTCGCTTTTATGTAAATTTTCCCGTACGACTGATTTCCGAGCGTATGGGCCTGATTCAGAGGCTGAAAATAAGAACTTAAAGTTACACCTGGGCAAAACCATGTTGATTTCAGGGGGGGTCAAGTTAATTTTATTCTATGCATGCAGAGAGAATGCTTTGCTTTTACTTATTGCACACAGATACCTGATCAGCTTCACTTTTAAACTGCTAATTATACTTGAGCTGGGAAACATCACCTTTTAACTATAATACAAATTAAATTTGACTCCCCTGAAATCAACATGGTTTAGCCCAGGTGTAACTTTAAGTTCTTATTTTCAATCTCTGAATCAGGTCCTATGTCCCCAAGTGCGATTCACATGTATTTCCGTTAGGCAATTCAGTGCATATAGTCGACGTAAACTACGTACATAAAGTTACTATGCATGCGCAGTTGATCCGATCCTAAAAATACGCACGGAACTTCCCTCAAAAACAGATCTCTGAATACAGCCCAGAATCTGTAACTCCCCCCTCAATTCTGGTTCAATCAGAATTGAGGAAAAGTTAGTCCAAAGTAAGTCATTTTAGAAAGGGTCATTTGGAGTTGCAATGGCAACTGTAAACAAATGTAAGATCTACAGCTTGGAAGTAGTAAGAAAGACTGCCTGGATTTTCTGTGGCAGATGGACAGGTAATATCATTGATATAAATTGCTATAACTGCTCTCTTTATAACTCTTACTTACTCTTCTTGCTATAATATGCATTCTAGTTGATCCCACACTCGCACTTTTTTCTGTCTGTTTCTACTGGATAATGTATAGATCTATTTAAACTCTGCCATTGTGAGATGCCATGTGGCGTTATCATTGTGAGATGCCATGTGGTGCGGCCATTTTCTGCTATTGGTCTTTGTTTGATTAGTATCTGGTAAATTGCAGTTTTTATGTATTTCTGTTTATATGTGCCTCATTAATAAATTAATGTTAATCTTTGGTGCCCTTATTAAATCTATCAGAACAAATCATTTAATTCAGACTTCAACAGCAGGGTTCTGAACATATAAGTCAGCTAAGTTACGTACGTGTGAGGGGAGTTACAGGGGGAGTGCATTATACTTATTAGAGTAACTTACATAACTTAGGTACGCATACATACATACATACATACATACATACATACATAACACAATCTTATTTCTGGATCAGACCCATATTCGGAATATTAAAATGGAGAAAGAGAAACACAGTCTCTCAGATCACTATAGATTACACTATAATAAGGATCCATCTTCTTTGAAGCTTTAAATTCAGAAAATCAAGCAGAATTGGAGAAGAGGAAACAGCCAAAAAACATTAAACCAACTGGAAAGAAAAAATAATTTTGACTAGTGTAGCAAGGGTGCCCTCAAGTATGCATCCTTTGCCAGGACTTGATATGGCCACAGTAACAGAGAGAGAGATCCACCCCCACAGTGCTCTGGGGCAGGAAAGAGTTCCCAGAGAGCAAGGGAAGTGTAGTGTGACTCAGAGAGACAGGGAGAGGAGAGCACGTGAGCCCAGGAGCTGCAGAGGATCTGCAGAGGAGTTACAGAGGAGGAATCTGCAAGCTGAGAGAGACTTGCCCCGACAGCACAGCCTCTGCTGCTGGGTATAGCCTGATTGTGGCAGTACTGTGAAGAGATTGGACTGGACTGTGAGCCGCCTGAGGGAGATTCCAGCCGGGGGAGAGATCAGACGGACTACAAGCAAGATCAGGCTAGTGGAGTGCTTTGAGCTGACAAGCTGGGAAGCTGCAGAGACTGTTAGAGACTGTCATGGAACTTGAGCTAAGTAACTGCATTTAATCTCACTAAGACATTGGTGCTGCATATCTCTAGTGCTTTTCACAAATACTAAACTGCATTGGGAGTCAAGTACAGTGGACTTTGGGACTTTACTGCACACATTCCAACAGGACTTTGGGGACACTATAACACATGTAACCCGGGTTACCATCTATCAACAAATGTACCAACGTTGGTAGATAGTCAGGGCCTGTGTAATATAGTTAGACAGGAAAACTGTATAACTGTTAGACATTTTTTGTTGCTGCGTGATTGAGGCTTTAGAGAACCTGCGTGAGTGGATTGGGTGCCATTTGATAGAGACAGTGGGCGCGGGA
>WWET01006563.1:1416-12466 GCA_011038615.1 Limnodynastes dumerilii
ATATATATATACAAAAATGAAAGAAAAAAAGAGAGAGAGAGAGAGAGAGAGAGAGAGAGAGAGAGAGAGAGAGAGAAAATGCAATATACAGAAATCATGTACTTAGAAGAAATTGGCTGTATATCTATTGACAGGCAGAATACTTATGATTATTTAATTGCAGAAAATAGATGCATTTGTATTGTAATTCAAAAGTTCCTAGTTAACCTCCTAATATATTTTATGTTGCTTAACCTGACAATCTAATGGCATTTTTGAAAATTTACATTGTGTGTTTGCTTACCTTGGAAAACAATGAAAAGGGAGCATCTGTGCAATACTTTACCACCTCAATGTGTATTTGAGAGTTATGGTACCTATTCATGGTTGGAAATGTCTGCAGTTCAGAGATATTAAATTGTTTTATTAAATTTATGTTTATAGTTTTAAAATGTCAATGTAAAGTTCCTTTAGCTTTCTTTTACAAAATATATAATATTATTTATATTTTTTTATTTGTTCTTTAAATCAGACATGTATTTTTTTTATTATGTTTTGTTTATATTGTCTGTTTCATTATAATATGGACATACCTTCTGTTATAAATGTTGCTTTAAGCTTACTCTCCTACTGTCCTCAAAAGAGGCACAGTCATGTTCTCAATGGTTTTAACACCTCACCCCCTTCCTTTGACAACGTTTATGTCAGTATACAAGCTATGAGAGAACTGGTAAGAAGTTGCTGATTTTGGACCTAAAATTTCTCTTGGCAGCCCTTTATTATACACATACACTAGTTGTAACAGGTCCATGCTGGAGTGCCTGGCTTCAGATATTTATTTCATAGATAAAATGACATTTTTTTGTCTTTATGGGTACTTGCATATGTAATGTTTCATGTTACAAACTAATGCTCTGGTTGCCAGTCAAGCAGTTTACGTGCTGTCAGCAAGCTATTTGATGGATGGAACCAGAATGGAAGCTGCTCAATCAATTTATTAAGTAAATGTTAAACAGGTGCATGAAAGGCAGGGGGTTAAACTGCTAGCCACAGAAACAAAGGGAAAAATTGCCCCAGCACTCTGTCATAAACCAGTAACAAACTATACTGTTCTATCTGTAAAATAAAACACAGAAATGTTCGTTACGCATATTTGTACAAATATGAGATAAGCCACCAGCCACCGTCAAGGCCTTTCTGTATATGGTGGTCCTAACTCTAACAATGAGAGTCCCAGTACTGGGTCCCATATATATGTTTATAAATTGAGAGCCAACTTACCTAGAAGACACCCCTTAAGGTCTCCAAAATGGCTGCTGTGGATCAGCTCCCCCTGTCAGCAACTGATCCCAGACATGCCCACAAACAGAATAAAACCAGAATGGAAGCTGCTCAATCAATTTATTAAGTAAATGTTAAACAGGTGCATGAAAGGCAGGGGGGTAACCTGCTAGCCACAGAAACAAAGGGAAAAAATTGCCTCAGCACACTGCCATAAACCAGTAACAAACTACAATAGAATGCTACAATAGAAAGAGAAGTAAATGCCATCAGGTAGTGTTAGACATTTCCTCACAGTGCTATCTGCATCTAATCAGCAGAGTGCTCTATACATTAAATCCTGCATGGAATTAAGACCAGTTACACATATTTGTACAAATATGAGATAAGCCACCAGCCACCGTCAAGGCCTTTCTGTATATGGTGGTCCTAACTCTAACAATGAGAGTCCCAGTATTGGGTCCCATATATATGTTTATAAATTGAGAGCCAACTTACCTAGGAGACACCCCTTAAAGTCTCCAAAATGGCTGCTATTTGATGGATGGCTCTGGTCAAATGATGGATAATCCCATCACACTGATTAGTGAATAGTATATAGTCATCCACCATTCAAAATGGAGGTAAAAGAAAGCATTTAACAGGAGCTGAGTGGAGGATGTACTTTAGGAACTGGCATTTATTGAAAAGGAGAAAAAGACTGATTTTTATGTAGACAGGTTTTTTTTAAGAGGTAAATATGGGGTCTGATGTTTAATAAAAATAAAGGTAGAATTTTAAATAAAAAAAAAAAAAAACACTTGCGTTAAGACTTGATTAAGTAATTCAGAGAGTTGTGGTTTCTGTTCAGTTCCTGAAAGTACCAAAGAAAAAAGTTGTTTTACAAAACTTTAAAGAACACGTGTCAGACTGATTTCCTTTCTCTAGCCTCTCTGAATCATCCAGACCTAGACATAATGGGGCTGATTCAGAGATGCGATTTCCACGAAACTTAGGAGCGTATATTTAAGATCCTAGAAAATTCGCAAAACTGCGCATGCGTAGTAATAGTGCAACGCCGTCTACGTAGCGGTTAGGAGCGTAAATTCGCTAAGAGCGTAAGTTTGAATCGCACGCAAGCACTTAAGATCTTAAGTGCAGCGAATCTTTAAGATCTTAAGGATTTGCATGGAAATGGGCGGGGGGAGGCAGGGAAATGAGGGAAAGTGGGCGTGGGCTGACACTTAGGATCTTAAATGAACGCTACCATGTTACTTAAGATCCCAAATGACAGCGTAGAGTTAGGGCTAGTCAATGGTGGTCTAAGTTTAAGATCCACCGCTGTTTGCAAGGGGAGTGACTCTTTATGCAGTGGGCTGGAACCTGGTAAGATCTTACCCTTAGATGCATATATTTGTGATCTTTTCGCAATCACATCTCTGAATCAGCCCCAATGTTACATGCTGCCACTGTGACATGTAAGTTCTTAACTAAATTGCTACTGGCCCTTGCTGTCCAGTCCCAGTCCCAGTCAGTCCTCTTGGAAATATATGGCAGAGCTGATGCCTTATCTTGCTCCTTCTTGCCAGAACATCTGTCATCAGTGCCTTCATTATCCATTATACCTAAAAATATTATTATTGCTGGCTTTTTAATGACTTTTTTCTATAATTTCAAATGCACAGTGAAGCTCCCCCCATGAGACCATCTGGTCGCCTCTTTGTTCCACAGGAACTTTGCAAGTCAGTCGTCTTGAAAATGCATGGCTGTAGGTCTGCAGGCCATCTTGAAATTCAGAAGACCATGGAACTTGCATCTTGTAGCGTCTGATGGTCATACGTGTCTAAGGATGTGGAAGAATTTGTGTGTGCCCAGAGTAAGGCTCCTCGGTTCTTGCCTATTGGTCCACTCCACCCATTACCCATCCCGAGATGTGCATGGGCACATCCTTCCATAGACTTCATTACGGATCTGCCATTTTCTGAGGGGAATACTATCATTTGGGTGGTAGTGGGCTGATTTAGCAAAATAGCACAGTTTGTTTCTCTCCATGGACTGTCTTGTGCTAGAAATTTGGCCAATCTCTTTATCAAGGATGTTGTAAGACTCCATGGTCTACCTACAGACATAGGGGTAGATCCAGACCTAAGTGCTTGTTACCTTTCATCGTGTAACGTATTTACGCTAGCGTATTTTCTATGCACTCCCCTAGGCACTCCCCTCGCTCGTACGTACTTTGGCCGTTTTACACTTCCTAAATCCTACCTTAACTATTCAAAGCGTAAGTACTGATGTATGTAATGGATTCACGTATGTAACTGCCTAACCTGGCCCATACTGCACGATTTAAATGTAACTACTAAATGTAACTACAAGTGTCGTATGGATGAACCCGCCCCTTTGTTCGTAGTTCCGCTGATGGTACGTTCAGAGTTACGTGGTGTAACATAAATACTAGCGCAGTAAATACTAATGGGCGATTTTACATCTGCGGCTAGTGTAAAATTGCTAGTGTACGTAGGTCTGGATCTGGCCCATAGTCTCTGATAGGGGCCCCCAATTCATTGCACAATTTTGGAGAGCATTCTGTAACCAACTTCAGATCCACATCAGTCTATCTTCAGGAAACCACCCACAATCCAATGGGCAGACTAAGCAGGTCAACCAGGTCCTGGAGCAATTTCTCAGATGCTGCACTTCCAAGCTACAGGATAATTATATAATAATGCCATGCATTCAGTTGCTAAAGTCTCCCCATTTTTCTGTGTCTGGGGTTACCATCCAAGATCTAGTTCCATTTTACAGTATGAAGAGGTCTCTTGTCCAGAAGTCTGGATCAAGGCCTGGAGGATTAAGGCTATATGGAGGAAGGTGAGACTTTACCTAAGACAAGTGGTGGCTTGCGTTAAAATCCATGAAGATAGAGATGCAATTTCAAGGTGGGGGATAGAGTTTGGTTGGCCTCTAAAAATATCTGCATTAATCAACCTTGCAAAAGCCTGCACCCTTGGTACATTGGTTGTTTCTTTATAATTTAAATAAAGCTAACCCAGTGGCATTCAGGCTCAAACTTCCCAGAAATCTCCGGATATCCAACACTTTTCATTTTGGTCCATTGTTCTACCTAAACCATCACCTGTTGTGGTAAAAGGCCATGAGGAATATGAAGTCCATTCTAAACTCCAAGTTACTGCTACCCCGTCACTTAGTAAATTGGAAGGAATATGGACCAGAAGAATGTGAGTGGTTATCTAGTAAGAATATGCATACTGATAATTTTTTTAAAGGATTTCATAGAAAATTCAAACTAAACCAGACCCTAGGGATATTAAAACACTTTGTCATGGGGGGGGTGCTGTTAAATGCCGACAGACCTTACCTGCTCATGGCACCAGCCATGAGTCCCTCGGCATCCTCTGATGTGCATACCGTCACATGGATGTGACAGTATACAAATTAACCACGCGGAGAGCAACGCTAGCCGGGCTGGTCGATACGCGCTCCACTCTCTCTCTCTATGATGTCCTGGTCATTGCCAGGACAATTAAAAAATGCCCTGGCTGTTCTGAATCAGAGTGCTTCTGGCGCGTCCCTATCCCACCAGTTACAGCTTCAGCTAGTCTGTTTGTGCCTGCTCTCTGTTTCTCTCTCTCTCTCTCTCTCTCTCTCTCTCTCTCTCTCTCTCTCTTTCTTTCTCTCTCTCTCTCTCTCCCTCTCCCCCTCTCTTTCTCTCTTGCCTAGCTTGTTTTCCATTGATTCCTAAATGTCCTTCAGTCCATGATTAATATTAATGTCTCCTCCTCCTTGTCCTTGCCCTTATCCCCTTTTTATACCCTCTTACAGGGGAGTCCCCATATGAAGGTATAAATAGGAGCCCATAAATGACAGGAGGGACACCGAAGAGAGAGGAGGAGCTTGAGCGGGCGAGCAAGAAGAGGATAAAGAGTCAGAATACAAAATGTCACCTGTCAACATAGATAACATCCAAACAGTGAGTAATATTAATCAGCATACTTACCCTTCATTCTTTTGGTATTGTCGCCCACCGCAGACCGGTCACCAAAATAATAGAATAGAAAACATGATTTAATATAATTAAAAGGATAAAAAATATCTGTACTTTCACCACAACCTGCAACTCCCCAACAAACTGTCTTGTAGGCAATATAGTATTCTACAAGTGTTTGCATGTTAAACAAACACAATATGTGCATTGGCTATGCTTAACATATGCAAAGCTGCTTTTTTTTGCTAGATGAATGTCCACATATACAGGAAAATGCAAGTTGCTTAAGGGCCATAGTGATTTTAAAAAAAGTCATTGCTTTCTTAACAACCAGAACAAGAAGTCAGAGAATGAGAATAAAGAAACATGTAGCCAAGAACTCACTCATGTTTTTTAATATTCTTTAATGGCCTACTTCTCACTAAAGCCTTCCAAATTCTATTGTCACTTACCTCATGTTAATAACGACTTGTAAACCCAGCATCTCAGACTCCCAGGGTTTATGGGCCTGATCCAGAACAACGCTTCGAAGCGAATTTACGCGTGGCGGAGACGTAAAATCGCTGTTTAGAACGCACTGCGCATACGCACCATAGAAAATACGCACATTCACGTAACGTAATTGTGAACGTATGGGCCATTCACGTATGTGTCACGTAAATACTTACGTGTGGGCGTGCCAAATTTACGTTACTCCAAAATACGTCTGAAATACGTGAAGTAGGCGGGGGGTGGTATTTAAAGTGTACAGTATGGGCGTGCTTAGCTGCGTAAATTCGTTCAGCCCATACGTACGTGTGCGTATGACAGCGGTTACGTGTGAAAAAGTTAAGGTAGGGTTTGGGAAGCGTATCTTCACAAAATACGTCCGTGCAATGGGTGTGCCGAGGGGAGTGTAGCGAACTTACGTGCTCGAAAATACGCTCCACGAATAAACGCACGGCACATGTAGTTCTGGATCTACCCCTATGTCCGTAAATAAGTTAATTCCTATTCTTACTGATTTGCCATTCTCTTCTGTAAGCATCTTTGTTCCTATATTCTGCCCCTTTCCAATAAATTGTGAGCTCTGCCCTCGGCATAGGAGTCGGAACAGGGAGAAGGGGTGGGTGTGAAGGGGTGTCGGCAGAGGATTACAGGGACTGCCTCAGCGTGTTATTAACAGCCAGCCGGACACTGTCTCCTCCTCTGCAGCTCCCTCCCATCTGAGTGACACTGGTGTGAACCCAAGTTCACGTCAGCGTCATTCAGTTAACAGAGAGTGCACCGTGGAGGATAGAAGAAGAAGAGTTTGCAAATGTTGGGGGTGCCAAGGCTTTGAGGGGGGCACTGAAATGGAACCAATTTCTTGCCCCCCCAACAAAAAATGTACTGATGCCCCCGGCCCTCAGTAATATATCTTTTGACATCTGTATGTATTTGGTCCCAAAACCTTGTCCTATGTCCAATTTTCTGATTCAGAACTCTGCTGTCGTTGTAGCTGGAACTCTGATCACAGCGGCTGTGGGGATCAGGTGTGGGTCCACGGTAAGAACGTCCCTATTTCGATAGGACCGTTTTCTCCCAGCCAGTTTCGAACTGGCTGGGATATCGATTGTTTATGCCTCAAAACAATCGATACCCGGAGCATCGACCCCCAACCCTTCCCATAATTTTGACCTTAACCCTCCCCTTCTATTATCCTAACCCTCCCTTCCCCACAGCCTGACCCTAACCCATCCTTCCCTGCCAACGAATCCCAGCAACTAGTGTCAACAAGACGGAATCGCAGCGCCACAGACAAGCAGGGGCATCCCAGCGGGAACCACCCGACAGTCCACCACAGCCGACACGACGAGGGAATCTCCAGAAGCAGATGCGCCTGCAGCCCGCAGGTAAAGAGAAACCCAACGGCCAGCAGCAGCAGCCAGAAACAGCCACGCCAGACCCACATCTGGATCACTGACGCCAGCGTTCCGGTCCACACTTCTGACGAGCCTTAACACAAGGGGAGAGCAGGTTGAGTACCAAATCTATTCACTTAACTCCTGCATTACCTTACCGCACTATTGCCTCTCCCCTCTGTTTTCAGTTTTTTTTCTGCATCTCCACTGGTCTGCCTCATCCTCTACGTTACCTGTATCGCTGAGTTCAACCCTAATACACACCACTGTCGCAACTTGGTCTGCACAACTACTCAGGATCACAGACTCCTACATCCCAGTTTGTTGACGCGCACAAGTCTTTACCTATACTTCTCATGCAGCCTGACCATAACCCACCATTCCTTGCAGGTTACTCACCTTTCAGGTGTTCTGATGAAGCATCAGGACTTTTGGCAGCGGGAGCAATGCAGGCATTTCCGAAATTGAATGGGTGAATATGTCGATCAGCTTACTCACCCATTCTGAAGAAAAAAGTTCTAAAATATATGGCTATTCGAAAGAGGGACAGCCGAAAAAGAACTTTTGGCTGTCCCTGTTTCGCGATACCCACATTCAATGCGAGGACTCCTACCGGAGGGGAACCAATGCCAGATCTGCGCCACATCCTAAATTTCATACTCCTCTCGCTCATGTGAGACCCTACCTTAAGATCTCCACACCATCCCCACATAAAATACCCTTGCTGTACAATTTGCATCCCTCGTCCCCTCCCACAGAGCAGAAAAAAACCCTTAGTAATAAATCAGGATCACGTCCAATATTAATAATGATAATATTGATGGCATGGCATGATAATGTTTTGCTGTTTTGTATACTTCCCCTTTAATATTGCATTTATACACAGAACTATTACACCCACAGTTCTGTTTTTTTTACTTTCTACATATAAACATGTATTTGCATGAGCATTGCTCTTGTGACCAGCTTTAGCTTCAAAGGAAGTTCATAAGCAGGCTGCAGATTTTCCAAAGACAGAAACTCGATGCTGCCCTGAAAAGTGTGTCTTAAGTTTATAAACCAGTTTTGAAAAAAAGGTAAGCGCGTTCCTTGGAATTTAGCAGATTTAGGTGCCACGTACTTTGATATTTTTAGCTACTTTAATACTCTGTTATTATAAAATAGATTTTCAGTGATAAATCAAACATTTCTGCAAAATGTCTTATAAAAACAATAGAAGTGAGATTTAAATTTTCATTTAGTTAAGGAAAATATGTTTTGTGGTAGAAATTCACAGAACTTATTAGATTTTGATGTGAACCTTTTACTATAAAACTAATAATTACCAGTTGAGAAATCATTTAAAAAAATCAATCTTCATATCTACATTTGTTTCACAATATTATAATAAGAAATACGTCCACTTTATCAAGTAGAAGTGTTGCAAGACTCAACACCATTATTCACAGTAAACTCCCCCACAATATAATACCACAAATAATGTGCATGATATGCGTGGTATGTTTCACTCAGTAACCCATATGAGATTTGTTACAGGGAAAAAATAGAAAGTCAAAAAATATACTGATCTCTGTTTTCAGATTAGGGTATTATTTTCAAGGAAATCCATCTATATTTCTTTTATGCTGTGGATGACTGTTTTGAATGATTCTGTATGACTGCCTTGTCACAGTCAGAATGGGAAAATCTATCATACCCTGAGTAGCATAAAATGGGAATATTTTTTAATTATAAAAGAAGGTAAAATCAAAACAAAATCCTTTGCTGTTCTGTTCTGAGTTATATGTATATTTAAGGTAAGACTGCCAGATAAATTCCGTTGTTTTAAATCAAAATGAATCTCTGACCTTTTACTGCTTTACAAATGTGTAATTGTACCAGGCATGGGCATATGAGCAGTATTTGAGGCAGATTCAGACTCACGCATTACATGCATGCGAGGGTCTGTTAGTACAATTCCGTAGCGGGGAGTGCACACCCTAATGCACTCCACGCTCTCGGTAGGAAATCTGGACACTTATGTGTCCAGATTCCTACCTTAAATTTTACGACTAGGTCTGCGGCCATAACACTTCCCCCCGCCCCGACATCTCATTTACATGGATATTTCTGCCTATATGGAGGAGATACGACCATCGTAAATATTTAGAGTATAATAGTTTACACCTAGGTGTAGTTGCAGAGTTCAGGCGCTTACCCACCCCCTTATTTTGCTCTAGTGCAGGGCTGCTGGGACCTATCAGGTAGTCCACTTTCCTGATTGTAGTAGTACTGTTAATAAATATACAATTCCTATAGGAACCGGTTTAGGTCTCAGCGCTCACTGCTATATTCCTTATCAAGACTTAAATTCTTTAGGTATACTTAAATGTTATATAGAGATGGTAACATAACATGCATCCACATACACATGAACATTAGTAAATAAAAATGGATAAGAAAAAATACTAGTGTTGAAAGTTCTTCCCCCTCCGGGGTTGTTTTTCAGTCTGTTGAAGTAGTCCTTGTTTTAAACATACATAGTGTCTATATCGATATACCTCCCGATTTTGTCATACAGGGAGCTCTGTGTCAGATACTTGATCTTATTAAGTGCCTGTCTCCAATCACAGTTCAATGGTAGTTTTAGATAGTGTGGTAGAAGAAACGATATGGCTCACAGTTTGTAGTTCGCCCCGTCTGGTTGTTCTGTGCAGGAACGCTGGTGACTGCACGTGTTGCTAAGCAGTCGATTCCCCCGGCTTCAGCGCGCGTTGTATTGCTGGGCAACGCCAGCTGCACTCACCGCCTCCTTCTGTTCTCCTGTGGCCGCGTCCAATCACCTGGCTTCTTGTCTCTCCCGATCCAAGGTAGCGTTCGTGCAGGAACGTGGCAAAATGAGGATACAGAGATGGATAGATAGTGCAGTATCGTTTTTAATAGAAAAAAGGTTTAAAACAATAATTTTGTACTCACAAATATTGCGGGCATATCTCAATGCCCTAATAGCGCTTCTATATAATTAATTCTGTAATGGACCAACGCGTTTCATCGGGTATCACCGACTTCCTCAGGGTCATCACCCTGTATCTGATACGGAGCTCCCTGTATGACAAAATCGGGAGGTATATCGATATAGACACTATGTATGTTTAAAACAAGGACTACTCCAACAGACTGAGAAACAAACCCGGAGGGGGAAGAACTTTCAACACTAGTATTTTTTCTTATCCATTTTTATTTACTGATGTTCATGTGTATGTGGATGCATGTTATGTTACCATCTCTATATAACATTTAAGTATACCTATAGAATTTAAGTCTTGATAAGGAATATAGCAGTGAGCGCTGAGACCTAAACCGGTTCCTATAGGAATTGTATATTTATTTACATCGTAAATATTTGCCTGCCGGTACGCAAGTGTAAGAACGCGGTGTGCGTAATTCCTCTGTCGTACGTTCTTCAGTATCTGCCCCTTTGTCTGTAAAGTCTGTAAAGAACTTTAAAACAAACATAAAGATAAGAAAATGTAAATTTTTTATATTGGGCCAGATCCAGAGCTACGTTTCCATTACGTTTCTAGATGTAGCGTATTTACGATGCACTCCCCTCAGCCATACGAACTTTTGCCATTTTATGCTTGCCAAACCCTCATTAATTATATCAAATAATTTGTAGTAGGAAACGGTTTGTTCCTTGCTCCCTACTCTCTCTATGTGCATTCATATATGCGCGAACATTATGTAAAATAAGTGAATACAAGATAATTCATCAATAGAAATACCCCTGATGAATGAACATATAATTATCCGCCTTAAAAACTTGATTCGAGTGTTGTTCCTAAAGTGGAATCTGTCTATAAGTTACACTGGTGTAACATTTACATACATAGATGGGAAATTCTTCAAATCTAATTTCTCATACTCCTTGGTTTTTATATAT
>WWET01006564.1:25930-40838 GCA_011038615.1 Limnodynastes dumerilii
CATTCGCGGCGATGGGCCGCGATGACCCGCGAATTGATTTTTGGGAAAAAAATCACGCTTAGTGAATGAGGCCCTAAGAGCCAGATCCAGAGCTACGTACGCAAGCGATTTTATGCTAGTCACTAACGTAAAATCACACATTAGTACTTACTGTGCATGTGCATGCCATGTAACTCAGAGCGTAAAGGCTTCGGAGGCGGGGTGACGCATTTAAATCATACAGTATAGGCGTGCTTAGGCTCATAACTAAGTGAGGCCTATACGTACGTCGGTACTTATGCTGTGTAAAGTTAAGGTAGGGTTCGATAGGCATAAAACGGACAAAGTACGTATGAGCGAGGGGAGGGCTTAGGGGAGTGCATAGAAGGTACGCGCTTGTGTAAATACGCTATGCTATGAAGCATATCAAGCGTGTAGCTCTGGATCTACCCCTATGTGCAAAAGTAAAGTATTTCCCTGCATGCAAAAGATTTTAAATTAATTATCACCCCTTACCTTGAAAAATGGTTTAGCCGAGCTTACTCCCAATCTCTGAATCATCTTATCTGTTTAGAATTGCTTAGTTCCTCTTCTATATAAGATTATCCAAACCAAAATAGTTACAGGTCCACTTGATTTAGAAGGAATATTACCTGGGCAGCATGATGGCTCAGTGAGTAGCACTTGCGTCTAACCATGCTGAGATTATGAGTTCGATTTCCAGACTAGGACTTATCTGTGTGGAGTGTGTATGTTTTCCCTGTGTCTGTGTGGGTTTCCTCTGGGTGCTCCAGTTTCCACCCACACTCCAAAAAACATGCTGGTTGGTTGATTGCCTGCTGAAATTAACCCTTAATGTGTGTGTATGTCTGTGTTAGGGTCCTTAGTATGTAGCATCAATGGTGCAGTGTTAGATAAAGCGCTACGTAATCTGATAGCGCTATATAAAAACGTGTTAATAAATAAATAGTTGTCTTTACCTCATAGCATGTATCTGAAGTTATAGTTTTACCTCAGTCATTACCTAAACTAATTTTGGTTATTTAAAACATATTTGTAACATCTACAAACATATGTATATGTGAACAAATTTAAATTAAGTGCTCTATAGAATAGTAGAATGACAGGGGAGTTCACTCCAGACCTCTGTGCATATGGGAAACACACAGAGGTCAGAATCTGGCCCTATGTTTTCATATTGCTGTACTTATTATCGTTGGTGTTGCTTTTTATTTGCTATACTTCCATATGAAAGATGTTTCATTTGCTGCTGCAGAAAAGATCCTCTTACGATCTGGACTTAGTGCAAGGTGTAGAACTCTTCCTCTGTGTCCTGTTGGTATATAATATAGGAACAATTATTATAACAGTGATCAGTATGTGAGTTCACATAAGGACTCATGTACTGTATAAACAGTGGCTCTAGCTGCATGAATGAATGAATGAAAATGTTCTGTAACAAATGTAAGCATGGCAACCAGGGTCTACTACAGTACCATAGCTACCCTGGGTGCAGAGGGTGCAGCTGTTACAGGGTCCAATGGAGTGGGGGAAGGTGACAGCCACTTTCCCTGTACCCACAGAACTCTAAGCTATCAGAGGCTGGCAACTTAAGACAATGCTCGCCACTCAGTCTAGTTTATAAATATACAATACAAAAGGGACCAAACAGAAGATTGATTAAAGTGCACACTCATATGCAATAATGTATAAATATACTGACCAATTATTAGATACCCAAATTCATATATGAAACCCTGACAAAGAATAATTAAAACATAAACCCTGGTAACATATCCTCAGAAATTATTCCCACTATTTTCCAGGTGGTTTATCTGTGCTCACAATGCAAGGATTATCTGGAACGCTCACACACTACACAATATCATCACCTTGAGGATGATTTCAGTCGGTTGCATTCCCCGCATAGAATGAGGGATTTCCAAAAGAGGGACATCCGAAAGTTCCTTTTCGGATGTCCCTATTTTGAATACCCCTCCGTTTTAGAATTTATTTTTCAGAATGGGTGAGTATGCCGATCAGCATACTTACCCATTCCTTATCGGAGATGCCGCCACCGCTACCGCAGGACCTGGACCACGGGAAAGGTGTGGGGAAGGGAGGGATAGGGTCAAGCTGCAGGGGAGGGAGGGTTAAGGTCAGGCTGCGAGGGATGGTGGGTTAGGGTCAGGCTGCGGGGAAGGGAGGGTTGAGGTCAGGCTGCAGGGAAGGGAGGATTGGGTTAGAATTAGGGGAAGGGTTGGGATAGTTTTCAGCCTTACCTTTCGGAGCACCGTGCTTGGTGCTCCGTGGACCGGTTACTATGCCTCATCCAGGCATAAGCAATCAAAATCCCAGCCAGTTCGAAACTGAAGGGTCGTTCTTTCTGGAGACCCTCACCCATTTCAGTCAAAAATTCAGAAAGATCAGATCGGACCCTAGCCTTACAGGTCCGATTATTGGATATTTGTGAAAATCTATCACTATATGCATTATATTGATTATTTGTCAGATCTCCTGATAACTGAATGATTGGACCAATAATCGCTCTAGTGTGTGGCCGCTTTACTCTTGATAAAAAGTTAAAATAATACAATTAATCAAAGAATAAGATAACTATATATAATATCATAGCAACAGCCATTATACACCATTGCTACAAACTATCACAAACAAATCTCACATCAACATAGAATAGAGCTTGGAGCTGCCAGTTATTAGCTATCATGGCTCTAGGGTGTACATATGGAGACATCAGTGCCATGTGTTTTGCTTCTATTTTACTCACCATGTACATCTTTTACTTTTACCAATGACGGATATTTCCACATACTCATTTGGTTTTTTGGAGATCCATGACCAGTGACCAGCTCTCCTGTCTCAGGCAACCATAGGATGGAACAGATCTGTTTTAGGGAAATATGTTATTGAGAAATAAGGCATTTAAGATATAACGATAGAGGAAAGCTGGCCACTATTAACCATTATTGGTTGATTTAGACAGTTATTTGTGCAATGTAATTATATTCAGAATGGTGCAGGGCGCTAGGGAGATAGCCCTGATTATGGCATAGTGTGTGGCCACTATACAATGTCCTTCACTATCAGAGTGTTCTATTAGGAACTGGGGACATAGCATATTGCGTGACCAGTGCGATCATGATTATAATATTACAAGAGCCAATAATTCCAGTTGTGGTTTATTTGACCTGCTATGACATGCTATGCTGTCTTAGCATTGAAATACGCAACTTTTCCATCTTTACCTGTGAGTTAGTGTTGGTAGAGTTAATGTTTTTCCCATTATTCATGTCCCATATACGTATGTGTCCATCAGTCATTCCGCCTCCAATAGCAAGAGTTTCTGAGAGCCATGGACACCAGCTTACTGCCTGACGATCATAAACATAAACATAAGGGGATATTAAAAGATCTAAAAATAATTATGTATTTTTACTTAAATGTAAGCAAACATACAAAGGTAATGCACATTAAATGAATTTCATATTATAGTATATTGCTAATGTATTTCCACTGATGGTGGAATCAAATAATAAAGTGGTTTGATAATGTAAAGCGATAGAATGTGAGCAAACATTTTCACCTTTACAGCTGTGGGGTTCACAATGCTCTGTATTGGGGTGTTAAGCTTGGTTGATCCTGTATCACAAGGCCAGATATTGAGGTGCCCATCACTTGATCCACTGGCCAAGTGTCTTTCAGATGGTGACCACTGTAGACTACAGATGCCTTGCTTGTGCCGAAGAGTGCCAATGTGATGTTGGGCCATACGGACATCATGATGGTGTATATTTCCAAGCCTGCAGCCACTGGATTGTACAGAAAAAAACAACAATGCTTTAATAAAATATGTGCAAAGCACAAACAAGAGTTCTCGTCAGAGCATAGCAAACATAAGGTGTATTGCAAGGACGAGCTACTGCAGGAGATGAGCTGATCCCCTGCAGCAACTTATGCATTCAGGAGCCACAGCTCAGCTGAACCTCTGCTTAGCCAATGCTAGACGTGGCTGGAGAAGGGGGTGCGATGGGCTGAAGACTTGAATAGGGTATCCAGAGACCTCACCCAAGCCCATGGAAAATGGAAGTCTGGATGGGAGTATGGAAGTCTGGATGAGTATACCACAATAGAAAACACCTATACTGTACATTGACTGAGAGGGAACTCCCACTTGCAAACTCAACCCAGCCCCTAAGTCAAAAGAGGTCCAATCAGATAGCAAGGAAGTGTTTCTGGAATCCAAGGACTGGATTCACATATCTGTATTTACTACTTGCACGTTTTTACGCACGAACTAAAGCAAGGCAACACCCATGACACTCCCCTCAGCAGGACGGGTTTTCGGTGACTTACACCTCCATAGGGCACCCTCAACTCTACGTGTGTACTTACGAGCGTATGTTATTTACGTACGTGTGTGCGTGTTTATCTAACACCCATTTAAATGCTTCCCCCGCCCACTTTCACGAAATTCTACCGTATGGGTAAAAACCATGCCACTCCATACGTATGTCCCTAAGTGCGATTCACAAGTCCGTGCCTAAAGTATTTATGTGCGTAAATACTATATAATTTGTGTGGAAAAAGTTACTACGTATGCGCAGTCCATCCGCTCCTAAAAATACGCACGCAATCCACCGTAAAAATGTATGTGTATGTGTGAATATGGTCCCAAATGAGGATGCACAGAAAGGATTGGTGCATCTAGCCCAATATTTTACAGTAGAATGTTTATCCCACAAGTGTTACTGTGACACAGATCTGAGCAAGGGGAGTTATCTGAGAGAACTAAGCAAATTAGATTGCAACACAAACACACATTTACATTGGCTCCGCAGGCTCTGACAATGACTGGACTCACACTGACATCATTGCTATGTGACTCACCTGCTGAGAATGTGCTGATTCCAGCTTAGAGCTCCAACCACAGACATGTGTCCCAGCATATTCCTCAGTCTCTTCTGCGTTTCAATGTCCCACAACTTCAAAAGAACAATACTGTCTACTATTACACTGGCAGTTATGTACTATGTGTTCTTTGAAAGTCTTTAAACATTATTAGAAGAGACTGTATACATAAAATCAATTGCACAATTCATCCAATAATATTGTAAAAAAAATACAAAAACTGTCTGGTCCAAAGATATATAAAAAGTACTCCAACAAGAGAAAGAAAGAAAGAAAGAAAGAAAGAAAGACGTCATTAGAAACCATTATTATCGTATAACAGGATTCCATAGAGTAAAAAAAAAACAGCTGATTCAGTGCATTAATCAATTACATGAATGAATTTCAAAGAGCCTTTATATAGAGAAAATAGCATTAATACCCAGGGCAGCCATCAGAAACCGTGATGCCTGATACTAACAAAAGAGGCGACGTGAAGTCACATACAGGTGGAGCGGCGCAAACCTACTGGACAGATTAGCAGTAGATTTACAGCCGGTACCCCTTCATGACAGCCCTGACGATGCTTACCAAGTGGCACATGTGTGTGTGTGTGTGTATATATATGTGATGCTTGCATGCAGCAGAAGAGACACAATAAGCTTCTTTCTGGTAAAATGGTGCTTTATGGTGGGGTCCAAAAATATATAAACTGGATTAGTAGAGAATATCGAACCTACTGACAAGTATTTCACATTCCAATAAAGAGCTTTATAGAGACTTCTATGCAATGCAGTTAGTCACTGCCACTAGAAACCATTATTATCGTATGACAGGATTCCATAGAGTAAATCCCAACAGCTGATTCAGTGCATTAATCAATTACATGTATGAATTTCAAAGAGCCTTTATATAGAGAAAATAGCATAATACCCAGTGCAGCCATCAGAAACTGTGACGCCTGATACTAACAAAAGAGGCGACGTGAAGTCACATACAAGTGGAGCGGCGCAAACCTACTGGACAGATTAGCAGTAGATTTACAGCCGGTAGAAGAGACACAATAAGCTTCTTTCTGGTAAAATGGTGCTTTATGGTGGGGTCCAAAAATATATAAACTGGATTAGTAGAGAATAAAGAAACTACTGACAAGTATTTCACATTCCAATAAAGAGCTTTATAGAGACCTCTATTCAACGCAGTTAGTCACTGCCACCCCAGTGACCACCAGCCAAAACATAGAGCATCCTAATGACCACCACCTTATACATACAGCATCCTAGTGACTACCTCCCAATACATACAAAATCCTAGTGAATACTTCCCAATACATACAGAATCCTCATGACCACTACTCAATACATACAACATCCTAATGACTACCTCCCAATACATACAGAATCCTGGTGACCACCACTCAATACATACAACATCCTAATGGGCTCCATTCTATACAGACATCATTTTAGCAACCACCATCCATGACAGTCAACATCCTAGGTTTCTTCAAATAAAAAAGGAACTGCTGAGTGGCTGAGTTCCCTGTAAATGCTATGGCCAATCCACCCCTGTTGCTGGCATTGGGGACCCTGTGTACAACAATAAACAGAACACTGCCCTTGCACTTATGGCTTCCATGTGCAGGACCCTACCTAACATCTACATTTTATTAGGGCCAGTGCATAAATGAGGATTGTACATATTTAAACATCCCACAATGCAGACATGCCAGGCCCACTATGCTGGAATGTGTACATGAAGACTGGGGCAGTTTCTGCACGCAGTGTGTGGAAAACAGCCCCAAATACTAAATCTGGATCAGGTTCATTAGGCTCCAGATACCAAAATAAATATAAGAGATTTACCTGTACTTCTCCATTGCTTGTACCAATCGCCAGACATGTCCCAGCACCTAACCATGACACCGACGAAACATATGTTGAAGATGACTGTAGAAAAATACTTTGGGCCACGATATTGTCTTCTCCATTCCAAATATATGCTGCTGATTTTAGCCCTATGGCAACAAGATTTTCTGTATTCCAGTCCAGCAGGTTTAGATCTATAGACCAAAACATGAACACGACACAAATATGTTTATTTGATAATGCTGTGTATACTTATAAATGTATTTACAGGTACATGGCAAAACATGGTGAATTGGTCTAAGTCAGTGGTAGTCAATCTAGTCTACTGCCCTCTAGGTATCACGGTGGGCGGTGGGGGGGAGGTTTTGGCGGCCCTTCTAGAAGTGATAAATGGTAGTGGCTGATGATGTACTTTGCAGCGGGAGGGAGGGCCGTACTGATGACTGCGTTCCTTCTAAGAAGGAAACTATGCACTGACATTGCTCCTCGCCGCCTGCCCCCCGCCCTCTCCGGCTAATCTAAATCCCTTCCACCTCCCACTTCTAACTAAACACTCCCCAAGGCGGCATTAGCGCACCTCCTTCTAACTAAACTACCTAACCGGTACGTAGATTGCGTACGCATGAGTAGTAGTCAGTTCAGGAAAAAAAGCTTCTTAAGTTGGACTCAGGGCCTCTGCCATCAATCTTTAGCTATAACACCTTAATAGTGAAACATACTACATTATGTATCAAGTTTTTCAGAGAAGTTTTTCCTGTTTTCCAGTTATTTAATACTAAAACCAATTTATTCATAAAAACTGCCATCCGGATTCACAGTTACGTCGTTTTCGTCTTACGCACGTTGTTTTAAGAATTGAGCTACTACGCATGTGTAGTAGCTTATTTACACTATCTACATACCATTTCTGTACGTAGATTGCGTAAGCACAGTCTTTAGACCGCGGGGCAACAACTTCAGTTATACTTTTTATAATCTTTGTAAATGGACTTAGAAGCCAATGGTCAGGATTCACAGCTACTTTCGTGCTTACGCAATCTATGTACAGAAATGGTACGTAGATAGCGTAAGTAGCTCAATTCTTAAAACAACGTACGTAAAATGAAAACTACATAACTGTATCCGGACCTCGATGTGCAACTGACAAATAAAATATAGATAAAATAATAATTTCATTTCAGGACTCATTTTTAACCCTGTCTTCAACTACAACATTAAATGCTGCACATTCATATACATCAAAACTCTTTTTTTTTTCTATATAATGACATCTTATTCTTATATATATAAAATAATATATAAAAAGAATGTAATATTAAAATGCAACTTACAGGGACTTACAGTAATCATTCCGCAGCCCGGTCACATGGAGTTTCACGTCTGGCTGTAGGGTGATATCAGAAGAGAGGTCTCTCCTTTCATGGGAGATCTGAATCTTATTCTTTTGACAATCTATACAGAAACATATTGAGATAAAGAAGAAGATTACAGCACAGTTTTCAGCTAGAACACACGGAACACATGGAACACACGGAACACACAGCCGTTGCAAATCTTGTCCTGTAAAGCATTTAGGATCGGATTCACGGATATGTTTTTAAAAAGCACACAATTATACGCACGCAAGTAGCAAGGTAACACTCACCAACACTCCCGACACTCCCCTCTCACAGCTGTGCATGTGTACTTAAGTGCGTATATGTATGCCGTACATGCGATTCTTTATAACCGCGTCCTCATGCATTCATTTAAATGCCCCCCCACCCACTTTCATGTAAATTTTCACATCCGTTTTTCAACCCCGCCCATCCGTACGTATTTCACTAAGTGCACCAAGTGCAACTCACAAGTCCGTTTGTTAGTCACTTACGTTCGTGTATTCTACGTCATGTACATAAAGGGCCTGATCCAGACCTACGATGGTACACTGAGCAGTCTAACGCTAAGCGTACCATCGCTTCCCAGCCCTGACACTCCCCCTTGTCCCAGTGTATGAACAATCGCTTACGCCAGCTGAAGGCAACCCTAACTTCAGCCGGCGTAAGCAACTGTTAATACGCTGGGACGGCGGCATTTTTGATACGTTAACACCGCTCTCCCAGCCTCATTACCCGCCTACCTGCACTAACGTCCGTGTAGTAACACTGGGGGACACCCCCTCCAGCGTTGCTACGCTGAAGCTACGGACGCCCGATCCACGATGGGACGTGTACGCAGCTACATCTGCCGGCGCATGCGCAGATCGTCTTTTTAGACGATCTTACGCTGCTGGCCAGCGTAATTCTGGATACGGGCCAAAGTTACTATGCATGCGCAGTTTAAACATACCTAAAAATACGCACGCAACTCCACGTGAAAACGGATCTGTGAATACAGTCCTTAGATAGCAAGATCCCACTGCAAGGTTTTTCTCATTTTCACAAGTAAATATACGTATTTCTAATACACAATAAATTCAGGTGGTAATACCTTTCAATGTACATGTTTCTTGATCACATATTCGTATATTAGTCTCATGGGGCTTAGATGATCCAGCCGGGTGCTCTTCCCTAGCCCCAAACATTACCTGCAAATAAAATAAATATGTAAATGTTTTATACTTTTATTATATAGTCCAGTACTTATAAACCATAAGAGTCATCTCTAGGACTATTAAAAGACCAAGAGCCAGATTTAATAAGCTGCGACAAAGGAAAACTGGAGATGGTGCCCAAAGCAACCAATAAGATTCTAGCTCTCACTTTCCTATTACATACTAGAAAATGTCAGCTAGATTGGTTGCTATGGGCAACATCTCCATTTTTCCTTTCCTACAGCTTAGCTTCTCACTTTATTCTTTGCCTATCTCCAGGTATAAAAACTGGTTGCTTAAACACCTCAATAATGTAGAAAGGTCCCTAATTCAACCAATACTCATAGCAGTATCTGGGGCTGGATTTAAATTTAAACCAGTAAAACCAATTAGCAGCGAACGCTGAGTCTCTGGTGGAGAGGATAAGAATCTCCATGGACATGTAAGATTTAATTGGTTAGAACCATTTTTTTTTGTGAACGGGATGATAGGGGCTTTTCTGTATATGGGAATCAGATGCCAGTCCTTGCAAAGCATCTAAATGGACCATCAGTAAATGAGCTTGGGGTATATTTATCAAACATCTCTACTTTTTGAAAAACCAGTATAGGCTGTCTAAGCCTAAGGCTGTCATCATATATAATGCATGTTTTCTAAGTCCAGTATTTTCTAAGTTTTTACAAGTATTTCAAATAATCAAATAATCTTATATACAACTGAAAGCGTTATAAAAGCATTGAACAAGAGGAGAACAGGAGAGAACAGCTTAGATGAAACTTCTACTACAGGACAACCTCCTCACCTGCAGCATCTTTGTGCAAAGCTTCAACACAATACTGGACTCCTTGCAAAGAATGCTTTTCAATGACTCCATTGTATTTAATCCTTATCACTATCTCTGTATCTGTTCCAGCCATATACTGTAAACATTTAATAACATTTTATTACATCCCTATCATATCATATGCAATTCCTCCTGCAATGCTGACCACACTGCTCTTCCTTATTTCCCTCCTTAACATTTATTATTGCTTTTCCACAGCTTTTCCAGCCCCTCTTTCACATCACTCTATCTTTGGCCCAGCTCTATTGAACAACCCACTTATTAACGCACATTAACTATTTTCCTATCTTAAATGCTTATCTGCTGTTTCCTCTAATGGTACAAACAAAACATCAACTAGATCTAACAATCTTCTATATCTTTTGCTTCTTCTTCTGTTAGCTGGTGATATTTCTCATAATCCTGGTCCCTCACACAAGTCATTCCAACTCTGGACACTACAGAAATCTGGCTAATGTTAAACACATCACCTGTCTCCCACCACAGTCAAAAACCCTGACTTGTGCACTATGGAATGCAAGCTCTGTCTGTAACAAACTAACGTCCTCTCTAACAACCTTAACCTCCTTGCAATAACTTCTAATAACAATAGTAGAGCACATTAAACAATGGACCAGAGCTTGTGTCAGTGCATAAGCACTGTTGAGTTTGCTGTGACCCATTCACCTTCTACCACTTGCTTCCCTATTGCCGCACAGGCCATTACGATCATCCGCTATGTCAGTCTGCTCTACATGACCCCAAAGCCACGTCCCCTTCACAACACCTGCAAAGCCACGCCCGCTGTGTGGGTGGATGATACAGAACACTGAGCACTTTTACCATATAACCTGGCTGGACCATTGTGTGATATATAGCACTTGCCATTATGTCTGTCTGTTACTACCCAGTCTTATTTATAATAATTGTTTAAAATTGTAAAGTGCTATGTACTCTGCTGGCACTATATAAAAACCAGTTAATAAATGAATAAATGAATATTAAAGTTGTTGCCCATAAAAATGAATCAGATTCTAGCTATCATTTACATTTCGGAAACTGATTTCTGCTATTGCTATGGTCGACACTTCTACTTTTCTTCTAAGAGAAAAGTGTAGATATGTGACGAATATACTTTCTTGTCTTTACTGAAAAATAGAAGCCATTTCAGGTCTCCTCATAATCATAAGTGATATAGGACCAGATTCACAGGTAAGAATGAGTTAGGTGCCACCATGTCCATACCTAACTCACCTGTCCTGTCTCTCAATTAACCCCCCCCCATTTTTAGGAATCTTATGGCACTTAAGAGTGGGCTTCCTTAAGTAAACGTTAATATTTTCCTTCTTAAGAAGTAATATATGCACAAAGAAAGCCTCTTATCGTCCTCCCCGACTAATCTAAATCCCTCTTCCCTCCAACTTCTAACCAAAACCTCCCCGAGGCGGATATAGCACACATGCTTCTGCCTAAACTACTCTGTGTGGTCTTTAAAGACCGAACATAGTCAATCTACGTACCTAAATCGTACATAGATTATGTAAATGAGCTACTACTCATGCATAGTAGCTCATTTCTCAATTCTACACACTTAAGAAGCACAAGCTTCTTAAGTGTGAATACGGCCCATAATGACTACCACCTGTGGATCTTTTCACATATGCCAGTCAGTAATGAGCACACCTGTGCTGCAGCAAGGAGACCTGGAAAAGATGCATTAAGCAGGGTACACTGGAGAGATATCTGACGATTATTCTTCCAATCACAGGATAATCATCCTTAAATCTGTTCAGTGTGTACAGTGAAACTATGCAGTACAAATGTCAGATTCTGCCCTGCATTGTTTGATTTTATTTTTAGGAGCTCCTAAAAATCACAGATCAACGATGTTAAGATCTGTGGTTTTTCTGGAGTGTGTACTTGAAGTAGGATACACACTGGGGCTTTTCAGCAGATAATCTTTCTAATCACACAATCAAAAGACTGTTTCACCAGATATCTTGCCAGTGTGTACTGTCCAAAGATATCCTTATAGACACATTACACACTTGCAAAAAGCAAAGGATATATTTCCATCGCTGAGTTGGCAAATAAGGAGCTCCAAAAGATCAAGTCAAAAGATCCCAGACTGTTTCCAAAGATTTTTGAGCATCTTTGGAGAGTACACACTGATGAGATACTGTATCTGGTGAAACAGACTATTGATGTTTGATTAGAAATATTATCTTTGCACCAGTGTGTGCCTAGCCTTAGTGGCACTTGAGGATGTGGTTGAGAACCCCTGATATATCTTATTTTATATTAATGGTTCCTGTCACAAGAATACAGAACAGAATATATCATTTATGTCCATTTAAAGAGACTGTACATTATATATTAGATTCTTCCAAAGACTTAACTGTTTACATCCTCCCAGCTTTTTACCACAATCCTGGTAAATGCATTTTGCATATGTATTAAAATACAACAGTTTACACATATGTTATGTTTCCTTCATTACTGACGTCATTGCATCAGCTCGTACCTGGGGTTTACAAAATGACAAGTTCTGGTACAGACACCTCCTGATGGATTTCTTAGGCACGTTCTGTAGATCAGCATCATCTGATCTGGGTGGTGTAGAATCACAGTCATGGGTACTTGTGCTGGATACATCTGTCAGGTCTGAAACATTGTCAGAAATGGTCAATCTCCCAGTATGATACGCAGACGTATTACAGTGTATGTAACTGGTGAAATTTGCTACTATGTACAAATACTTATACTAATACTAATACGTCTTAATACATAAACATCAGTATAGACTTACAAGGCAATAAAACCAACTTTTCAGGTGTCCGGCAATGCTCATCAGAGGAACTTAAGGACAGTTCGGTGGATGAATGACTGAATGTATGTTCTAGGTTTTGCTCTTGACAACAGTGCCATCTTGTGGAGATAGGGCTACTAGCTACAGGAATCTGGCGAGCATGTCTTCTGGAGATGCTTTTTTTGAATCTGGAATATGAAATCCTTCCAAACTCTGGTGTCTAAAAGTAAAATGAAATAAATTGCTAAATAAATACAGGCCAATCCTTAAATCCCAGAATCACTCACTGTTCCCAATACAAGGTAAATATAATAGAGCATAGTGTAAGTTTACAGTAACTTCATTAGTAAAGCCAATTAGATTAATTTGGCATGACTTGTCCCTCACAAATACATACTGATTCCCACTAATAATCTTATTGAGCAATAAGTAATCCTAAATACTATCCCTTAATACGCCATTCAGTAGTTTCCCCTAAACTGTCAGGTTTACAGGTCTATAATTACCCGGGACTGGATCCAGACCCCCGCACGCTTTCCGTACGTGCGGGGGGTCTCTCCGTCCGAGAGAGAGGAGTGCACGCCCCCTGTCACTCCCCTCCCTCGTGCGGGCTTTATGGCAGCTTACACTGCCATAAGCCTACCTTAATGCAATTGTACGGATCAGCACTCTGTACGACCGCTGAGCCGCAGCAGTGTGGGAGCTCATTCCCACACTTTACAATTACCATGCTTCCCCCCCCTGGCCTCTTTAGCTGGTGGAGGAGAAGCACAGCCCTTCAGTCAAATGAGGTCACTTACACACCTTGCGTGTATAAATGACCTGTCAGGCGCGGGTCTGGATCCGGTCCCTGGTTGTGATTCCCTTTTTAAGCAACAGAACTACATTTGCTATATCCCTTGGTACTGATCCTGATGAAATTGAATCTATCAAAATTAAGAATAACGGTCTAGCAATTTCTGAGTTTAGCTCCATAAGAACCCTTGGATATTTGCTATCTGGACCTGGTATTTATCATAACACTAGCATCTAGACAATTCCCAGTGTGTGGCCACTCCCTCTTAATGTAAATGATCACGCCCCTTTTGTAACAAGTCCCAGCACTTGTTCCGACTTGCATACTGGGATGTTTGCAGGGGCGCACCTGCCCATTGTCCAGGGTGGCATTCGCAAGTGGTGTCGGTGGCATGCCCACCACAGTCAGGGTTAGACTGTATAGTGCTTAGCTGCAACTGACCATGACAGACATCTGAATAGCATAAGATATAATACAGCCCGCTGGCACTGCTCTTTAACTGTCATAAAATGTGTTTTCTTAGATTGAGTGTTTCCATCTAATTCAGCTGACTTTGTTATCCAAATATCATCAATGTATTGTTTGTAGTATTTTTTTTGTCACAGATTATCCTTTAACATTCAAAGAATTTGTCCCCTTCTGTTCTCACTCTACACCTCCTCTCTGGGTGACCTCATCAGCTCCTTTGGCTTTAACTACCACCTCTATGCCGACGACACTCAAATCTATATCTCCTCCCCCGACCTCCCCTGACCTCTCCCCCGAACTTCTGTCTAAAGTGTCAGATTGCCTCTCTGCCATCTCCTCATGGATGTCCGATCGCTTTCTCAAGCTTAACATGGTCAAAACTGAAATCGTAGTCTTTCCTCCTCCTCATATCACCTGTACCCCTACTATCTAAATTACTATTGGTGACTCCACCATCTCCTCCTCCACCCAAGCCTGCTGCCTGGACGTCATCCTGGACTCCTCTCTATCCTTAACCCCCCACATCTGCACCCTCTCACTGTCCTGCCGCTTTCATCTCCGCAACATTGCTCGCATCAGACCCTTCTTAACTGCTGATGCCACTAAAACGCTCATTCACTCTCTTGTTATCTCCCGTCTGGCCTACTGCAACATTCTCCTCTCTGGCCTCCCTCTGGTCTGGTCC
>WWET01006564.1:41573-52232 GCA_011038615.1 Limnodynastes dumerilii
TACTGTATTTAAATTTTGCTTTGTACATGTATTGTATTCCTTGTTCATGTATTTTATACCCTCTGTTAATTATTGTATTGAATTTTATATGTAACTATTGTCTTTGCTATTGCCTCTGTACGGCGCTGCGGATACTGTGTAGCGCCTTATAAATAAACATAATTATTAATAATAATAATAATATTAATAATAATAATTTATATATATATATATTTATATACTTATATCATGGTTGCTGACTCTCCTGGAATATCCAGGAGACACCTGAAATTTGGTTAGTTCTCCCGGTATCTCGTCCTTTGGAACAATCATTGTTCTCTACAATTTTCAGATGAGAGACTCTATAGCTCAGCAGAGTTGGAGAGCTGAGCTCATTACAGTGATGAGCTGTAGAGGTTTTTCTCAGCCACAGCTGTCTGCCATACTATATGAGAGGTAACAGAGCAGGAACATCAGATAACTGGTGCCCAGATTGTAATGTAGATCTGATTCTGCTGCTCCACTGCCTGTAACGTAGTGAGACATAACAGGCAGTGGCTCAGCTGTAGCAGAATACCTCTAGATTACACTCTGGTCGCTGGCACTGTACAGTTTATGCTTTTTGTTGGGAAGGGACGGAAGGCAACAGTTTCTTACTTGCCAGCGGTGTCTAGGCCCTAGATACACCCCTAAAGGTATGCATAACTACAATACAGAGGTATGTGTCTGGGGTATAATACACAAAGACAATATACAAAAGTCACACAAGATATGGCCCTTGGCAAAAAGCCAGCTCTTAACTGCTTACCACTGTGCCACCATGCTGTCAATGAAATCTCTGCAATAGCAATATGGTATAATAATTCTAGGGGCATCTAAAGGCATGTGCTGCAATGAGCTAATAATAAGCATTATTCAGAAGTCTGAATAGCAATAACAATATGTCTGTAAGTGTGGAGCATCCTATTGTCTATATTATTTGGTCACAGGTCACACCTCTCTTGCAGCTTTCAATTATCTACACTCATTTTATATTTTGGTTAGAGCACAACACTTGGGGGGTGGTACTGACACACATACATCTGTGTGTGCCCAGAGGGCTGGGATTGAGAACAGCATCTGCTCTCCAGTTACAGTCTCTCTGCTCCTCCCCACACTGCATTCCAGGGACTTGCTGAAACTTCCCTGTAGAATCTCCAAAATGGAGACTCTGCCGCCTCCTTACCCCTTAAGATGTTCTTCCCCAAAGACTAAAGTGTACCTTGTGTTCTTCTCTATGTTCCTGTGTACGGCAGCGCTGTTTCTTTTACAGTTAAAGTTGTTAAAGCCCAAAGTGAAAGATTTTTACTCCTATGAAGTGAAGGATTCCATGGGGAGAACGGTTTCACTCAGCAAATACAGAGGCAAAGTAAGTAGCTAATCACTGCATGGATTTTATTCCACTTACTACACCAGACAATAGACAGCACTGGCATCAGACTGCTAAACGTACTAACTGCAAGCTCTTTGGAACAATTGTATCTAAAGAAAATGTGTCTGTGTCATAGTAAATGTATGACTGTATATACTGTATATGTAGTGGGTTTGTGTGTGTATTATATAAAGTGCAGACAGAGAGATGGATTATATTGTAATTATCCATACTATATACAGTACAGACAGATATATGGATTACATTGTAACTATACATACTGTACACAGTACAGACAGATAGATTGATTACATTGTAACTATACATACTGTATACAGCAGAGAGAGAGAGAGAGAGAGAGAGAGAGAGAGAGAGAGAGAGAGAGAGAGAGAGATGGATTACAGAGAGAGAGAGAGATGGATTACAGAGAGAGAGAGAGATGGATTACAGAGAGAGAGAGAGAGAGAGATGGGTGGATTACAGAGAGAGAGAGATGGGTGGATTACAGAGAGAGAGAGAGAGAGATGGATTACAGAGAGAGAGATGGATTACAGAGAGAGAGATGGATTACAGAGAGAGAGAGAGAGAGAGAGAGAGAGAGAGATGGATTACATTGTAACTATACATACTGTATACAGCACAGAGAGAGAGAGAGAGGGATTACATTGTAACTATACATACTGTATACAGCAAAGAGAGAGAGATGGATTATATTGTAACTATACATATTGTACACAGTACAGACAGATAGATGGATTACATTGTAACTATACATACTATATACAGCACAGAGAGAAAGAGATGGATTACATTGTAACTATACATACTATATACAGCAGAGAGAGAGAGAGAGAGAGAGAGAGAGAGATGGGTTACATTGTAACTATACATCCTATATACAGCACATATAGAGTCATAGCATAGTAACTATTTGTCATTTATCATTTTATGAACTACTTATGAATGGGCATTGTCATATTGTTTATTCAGCTACTGGAAAGTCTATATCAGTTTAAAAGTCCTAAATATCCAATGGGAAGTTTGTGAGAATGATTGGAAGACACACATGTGAGTAGAATGTCTTGTGTCACTGCTTCAGGCATCCCTGGTTGTAAACGTGGCGAGTGAATGTCGGCACACAGATGAGAACTACAGAGGACTGCAGGAACTGCACAGAGAGTTTGGGCCATCCCACTTCACTGTCCTCGCCTTTCCCTGCAATCAATTTGGAGAGGGAGAGCCAAACACAAACCGAAACATACAAGCTTCTGCTAGAGAAAACTATGGAATAACATTCCCCATATTCAGCAAAATAAAAATTCTAGGTTCTGAAGCAGAACCTGCATTCCGATTCCTTGTGGGTAAGTGTGTAACTTTGTGTTTGTGTAATTACACTTTGCACCACCTTCCTATGGCTTATATTTATCTTTGCCCTTGGATATGAGCAGAATGCACAGCTGGAGTCATATCCAAGTATAAGCAAAATAAAAAAACGCAGTCTATATATAAAAAACATGTTTAGTCAAAGATACAAAACTACATGTACAACTAAAAACATTGGATAGTATTCATACCTAAGACCGCTTTGCAGACTTCTGTACGCAACGTAGGGAAGTCTGCTTGAAAATGGTGCGGCGCATCCGACGAACCATTTTCTCTGCAATGGAACGCAGCCAACCGATGCCGCACTATGGGCCTCATTCATTAAACGCGATTTGGGCTAAATCGCGTGATTTGGAGCTTAAAAATCGCCAAAGTGAATTCATTAAGCTCCAAATCACACGATTTGATTGTTTTTTTAATCGCGGGTGTAAAATTCGCGATCCCGACTTTTTTCCATTACAAACATAGAAAGTTTGTAATTCATTAAAGATTTCACCAAATCGCGGTGAAATCACCTTTAAATCAAAGCTGATCCTTGTAATTCTATCAGCACAACATGGTTACACTTCTAATCATGCAGCGCTGCGTGTACAGTGTAAAAAAATTAAATAAAAAAAAAGGCAAGACATACATTAACTCCTACATTGCTAAAATTAAGTATGCATGTAAAAAATATATTCTCCTAATGTAAGTGAAGTGTGTGCAATGTATCGTGTGTATGAAATAATAAAAAATATTTTTACACTCACCATTTGATGTCCGCATCTTGGGAAGCCTTCAAATGTTCTTTTTCAGATGTCTTCTAGTCTTTTCTTGCAGCTTGGACCATCTTCTCCTGTTGACCCGCAGCAGATGTTTTTTTCTCCATCGCGGCATCTTCTTAGGATGATCCGGTCACTAGGGGGCGCTGTTTTTATACTACAGGTGACGTCAGAAACAGTAGAGGACCAATGTAACTGACGTCACCTGTAGTATAAAAACAGTGCCCCCTAGTGACCTGATCATCATAAGAAGAAGCCCCGATGGAGTTCAGAAGATCTTCTGCTTCGTGTCAACAGGAGAAGACAATCCAAGGAAGAAGAAAACACCAGAAGACATCAGTATAAGAAGAATTGAAGGCTTCCCAAGATGCGGACATCAAATAGTGAGTGTAAAAATATTTTTTATTATTTTATACACACGATACATTGCACACACTTCACTTACATTAGGAGAGATGACCACCGAAGGTAAGTGCACTCATGTAGGGGACATTGTTAGTTAGGAAAATATATTTTTTACATGCATACTTTATATTAGCAATGTGGGGGTTAATGTATGTCTTGCGTGTTTTTTTGGGGGTTTTTTTTTACACTGTACATGCAGCGCTGCATGATTACAACTGTAACCATGTTGTGCTGATAGAATTACAAGGATCAGCTTTGCTGATTCTTGTAGTTCCATCAGTACAGCATGGCTACGGCTTGCAGCCATGCAGCACTTAGGTTTTTTTCAATGTCAGGCGATTCTAATGAAAATCACCGCGATTAAGCCCTTTAAACATTGCGGAGCATCGCCTGTGTATGAAACAAATCAAGTGTTAATGAATTTGAAAGATTTTTTTTTTTTAAATCGCCGCAATGGGCCGCGATGTCAAATTGCGTTTAATGAATGAGGCCCTATGGACCTGATTCACACTTAAGAATCTTCTTAAAATAAGAACTTAAAGTCACTCCTGGGAAAACCATGTTGTTTTCGGGGGGAGTCAAGTTAATTGTATTCTTTGCATGCAGGAATACAACTTTGAATTGCCCACTGAAAACAGATACTGACCAGCTTTACTATTACACTGTTATTTAGACTTGGGCTGGGAAATATCACCTCTCAACACTAGTACGGTTTGCAACAGATATATGATTCCCCTGCAATCAACATGGTTTAGCCCAGGAGTAACTTTAAGTTCTTATTTTAAGAAGATTCTTAAGTGTGAATCAGGTCCTATGTGTGGATCAGAGCACCCAAGTTGGGAAGAGTGCCCCCCCTACCATGCATAAAACATACGCATGGGGCATGCTAATAACACAGTAAGAGCAGGTCTAAGGCTTAAGGTAGGGTCCTGCTGGCTGATCCATAATCCACACTAGAATCTATTTTTCCTTCTGAGAAGTTTAGTACATATAGCACATAGAAGTTTTCCTCACTCTTTACTTATCAAAATGGATGCATTCTTGTAAATTTTTTGTTATAAGCTAAATGTGTTTTCAAGCAAAGATAAATAACTTTATATTTAAATATATATATATATGTATATTTTTTTAAAATTATTATTATTATTATTATTTATAATACATTTATATATTTTCCAAGCAAAAAAATGATTAATATCTATATTGCACATTAATAAACGTTTCCTTACATTATGTTTTATTTATTTTTCTTAGACTCATCAAAAAAAGAGCCAAAATGGAACTTCTGGAAATATTTAGTAAACCCACAAGGTCAAGTGGTGAAAGTATGGAGGCCTGAGGAGCACATAGCGAATATAAAGAGTGAAGTGGTGTCTATTGTCAGAGAAATTATCAAAAAGCGAAAGGAAGATCTCTGAAGCATCTTGGCTGGACTGATTTTTCTGTTTATTTTGTTGTTTTGTAACTGTTTTTAAAACTCCTTCATTTGATATTATTTTGACAACCTACAATAAGAACTATTCAGTCCAAACAAAGGTATTTATTTGGAAAAGGAAAACGCCACTTTGAGTAACTAGATTCAATTTTTTTTATTATTCCAGTTGTGCAAAGAGAAATGATGATTGGTGTTGCAACCAATCAGAAGCCAGCTCCCTTTAGACTGCTTAATGAATTTTCTTTCAGCTGCTCTAGGTAAAAGTTCAGAGATTAGTACAGTCATGTTACTATGTGGGACAAAAATATCCATAGCCGTAAGCTTATACAACCTGTGCTTACCAGGACTTACACAGTTCCAACAACAGAAGAAAACAATCATTATAGCAATAAAGCAATCATTATAATTGTTTTCTGGAGGAAGCTATGAGCTTGGACAATAAATGTCTTTTAAACCTATTTACATTGCTAAACCTCCATAGAGTGCAGCAAACGTTATCGGCACCTTAAGCAGGACATTCAAAGAACCTTTTGATGATTGTGCATATGCTGCTATCAGAGAACAACATCCTGGAAAATGTTATATATGAACATATATATAACGTCACAACATTTTTTGTTGAAGGAGCAAAAGTTTTGCCCTCCCTTTGGTGCCCACCTGTCCCTTTGGTGTACCCCCCTCTCCCTTTGGTGTACCCCCTTCCACCCACCCACCATTTGCACACTTACCCCGCTGAAGCTCTTCTTCACCTCCACGGCATGCTCTCTGCGCACTGAATGACGCTGATGTGACCTTGGGGTCAAACCATCATCACTCAGATGGGAGGAAGCTGCTGCAGAGGAGAGGAGACGCTGATGCTGTGACGCCACTGGATGGTGCCCCCTTCATATTTTGGGGAGGGCGAGATGCCCCTCCATGCCTATGTATAAAGAATAATGTGTTTTTTTTATTTGTCTCTGCTGAGTAAACTAGGAGTTTTCTGTGCATTTGTCTGTTTTCATTTGAGTTCAGATAATGTTTCAATGTGCAATGGGCCCCATAGCAGATTTATGAGGGGGCTCGGGATTGCAGCACTGTCCATGGGTTTCTTCTGCTCTGAAGAGAAGAGTGGCAGTATCTTTAGCACACGCACTGTATTTTTCATGATTCGTTTTTATATTGTTATATCATTTTCTGATCTGTAATTCTTACCAACAAACAAAAAAATGCGTGTTTTAATATCAGTAAATATATAATAACACGGCACTAAGTTTTTGTCGTGTTATAATAGGCTGAAAGAATCAGAATAAGAAACCAGAAAAATCTAAAAATATTAAATCCTTAATCCATTATTTGATTTATAAGCATCTTGTAAATAAAAATTTAGATAACTAAATTGTACAATATAAATTGTATTCACAATCACAAAGCATTCAGTGCAGCACATCAAACAACATAGCTGCAGACTTCATACCATTATCTATGGAAATCGTGAGTTCTTTACTCGGATACAGCACCTCTGGTTAAATTGGTAACAGTCTATCTCTGTCTGTTGCCACATAATGCGTATGGACTGCTGAAATTCATATGTATAATTTATATGCAGCTTCACCTGATTGGTATGCTTTGTGATTGTGAATCAAATTTATAATGTGCAAATTAACGTGCTTATTTATTAGTATTCTATTACTGATATAAAGATTTAATATTTTTTAATGGTTTATTACTACGGTGCAAGCGTAGTCACACTGACTGCATAAGCTACGTAGCATTTAAGGACCTAATTTATCTATGTGCGGTCTTTTAAGACTGCCCATGGCTTCTGAAATAAAAAGATGTGTGCCGCGGCAGCCTCATGTATTTATATAAGACCAGGAAGGAATCTCTATGGCCCTCTTAAGTGCCATTAGGGGGCGGGTTGTGGAGCTGGACGAGTGAGTTAGGTGTAGATCCGACCGCAGCTAACTCACTCTTAAGTGTGAATACAGTCCCATTATTTAGCTCTGTGTTATTGTATATATAATGTGGTTCGTTTTTATGGGGAATTTCGCAATTTCTGACAGTACCCAGGGGTCATTGAAGTCTAATTTAGTAGCCTACATTTTATCTATATTTTAATATAGTTCTGTTATGATTGGACACATTTTAGACACTGTAATGACTTTTATGGCACCATCTGCCAGATCACCAAGAAGGGAGGAGCAGGTAAATGTTCACACCTCCTGTCGTCCATCCATGTGTTTGCTTGATTCACACCCATTTGTGCTATTGTGAAATTAACACGGGTAACGCAACCACAAAGCAGGAAAATAAGATGGAGGAAGTAATGCTGAGAACTAGAAGCAACAATCTCGTTTAGCAAACAAGTGAATTTGACAAAACCCAGGAAAAAACCAAATCAGAATATATGTGAGGCTTAATAACTAAAGTATTATTATTATTACACTGATTACTATGCAAGAGGGACAGTGGGAGCGTTTCCCATAACAACCAATTCATTGCTAACATTTACAATACTATGCTAGATATTAGTTGGAATCTGACTAGTTGCTATAGGCAACACCTCAATGTTCTCCTTTTTTTGTTGACTACAAAGCTAAAATATAATATTGCACTAAACAAAATAATAAATACTACAGAACCTGATAGCTCAATACACTTAAAATGCATATGGCATTTGTGTAATATATTCTCTAATGAAAAACATTTAACTAGAACTTTTATCTCCCTCCCTCTCTAACTCGCTCTCCCTTCCTCTCCCTCAAAAAATCAACATTAATTTTAAATTCTTTATAAAACAGCATCTATCCCTATATAATTCACTATTCTAGCATCACTGTCATTTTGTTGCATTTTTCCTAGAAGGACAGTCTGTAACTCAGGTATTTCAATTCTATTGAAAAAAAAAATGTAATACCCTTAGAACAAAATATACAGCATGTAGTTATGATAAGTAATGTTACAATGAATGCTATCATATCATTAAATCATATAAAAAAGTTAGTAGCTATCCATTAAGAGGTTTAGTCAAAAACAAACAACTTTTGTAAAAACATATATACTTAAGAATAAAACAGAAGGAATATTTCTTATACATTATCTCATGCAGTATGTTAATTTCACAAAACAGTAAGCACATCTTTTCTGATCATGCTTGAGGGAGTAATAGCTTTTAAACTAATACCATTGGTATAACAAATGTGGTTGCAGGGGGAATAGCTGTTATGGCGCCCAGGGATGAGGGGTAGCCCACTCAGCACTCACGGAGGAGACGCTGATCTAGAAGGAAGCCTGGCAATGCCAGTCTGTTGAGCCTCTATCCTGCCATTTCTATCTGTTCTCACATTATGGTGCATTAGTGGAGACCAAAAATGGTTGGGGAGCAATGTAGCATCACCAGACTCCCTAAAAGTTCAACCCCACTAGTCACAGGCAGGGGACAGGCCCGTCCCTGTCAGCTACTATACTAAAAACTTGCCTGTCCCAAGCGCTATGTACTCATCAGACGACATGACATGTGCTGATGTGGTAGTGTATGTAGTAGCTGATAGCCATATCACAGCTAACTAACAATACACTGCCTAATCACCACATATAAATGTACTAACTTTATTCTGTGTTTCCTGGGTTGTCTGTGAACTTAATAAAGAAAAAGTGCCTGAACACTCACAGATACAACACACATGAAGCACCGACTAAAGAAGTACCACTAATATCCTTCAAACAAAGCACTTTTGTTAAAATTCTGGAGAGAGTAGACATATTTGACACTATTGATTCACTAAGCATATAATTACATATATTATCATGTTAGAAAGATCTTTTCTATGAAATGTTTTCGTATTTGTACAAATAAAACCATAAGCAGCGGCATAACTATTGTAGCAACTGTACCTTGTACTCACGAAAACAAGCTGTCAGAGGCTGGCAGCTTAAACCAGTGCTCAGAACTCCATGTATGTAAGTACTCTGCCAGGAGCTGAGAGCTTCTAGCAATGTATTTATAAACAGATCTCAGCTTTCATACACAAAGTGCTGAGCGCTGGTGTGAGATGCCAGGCCTCCTTTCTATATAGGTCAGCCAGTCAGCTTCCATCCCTGACCATAAGAAGTATATTAATGAGCAGAAACACACAGGCTGCATTTGGAATGACCAGTAAATATTCTCACGTTTATTTTATATTTTTAAAAACATAATCAATTAAATTGCATAAAGTATGAAAGGTGAAGCATATGAATATCAGTGGGTGTCAGAGATATATCACATGAGGCACAGGCTCACAGATGTGTACAACAAAAAAATGAACAATCCTGCACCTAGGAAACTATGTTTCAGTTTGAGGGAATAAATGTATTTCATTTTTTTTTTTGCAAACAAGGAAAGTCTTAACTTTTGTCTCTTGTACATAATAATAATAATTATTTTTTATTAATGTGATTTGACCTTCTTATTCTGTTTGCACATTTAAGGTTCACATATCCAGCCTTACAACATAGTTCTGCCAAGATTTGCTCATTGTTTTGCTGTTACTCTTTTTAATCTTTCGTCATGTTATTATTGCTTTATGCTATTACCCCACTTTCAGTCACATGTATTCAAGCAGATTAAAAGGAGGCTAGATTTTCTCTCTTTGGTTAAATAATAAAACAACATTACTCTTAGTAAGGAAAGACATCCGTTTTGTCGAAGAATATGCATGCAGAAAGGGAGCAGATGCAAGTTAACTGGTGTATTTACATGACCAACCAGCTAACAATACACTGCCATCCATCCACACGAAAGAGAATGAAGAAAATTTCTGTCTATATACTGCAGGTGATATCCTTACTCTGTTGCAGGTGGCAGAGTATTAGCTCCTGCTGGTCCATAGTGCAAGCAGCCAGCTAAAATACACTGCCTACCTGAAGCAGATATATTGTGTATGCATCATATTTTTTGACAACTTATCAAACTTAGTCAAAGTTTATTAAAAACAAACAAAAACAAAAGCAAAGCTGTTGCCCTTGTATGGCTATGCTGAAAGTGCAGTATACTATGTTTCCACAAGATGGCGCAAGTGCTCTACAGAATGAAATTTGCAGATGAAAAGGTGTGGAGTGCATCCAGCAACTGTCAAACACAGTTCACAACAGCCAGCTAGCAATGCACTGCCTCACCGTTCCATCACAACAGTCTATAGCCTATATGTACATACAGGATACATGTTATGATGATACGCTATTGCTATGGAGTTAAGTATAGGAATTTTAAATTAATGGACCACCCTTCCTCTTCAGTTAAAAATGTACTACATTGCCTATTTAAG
>WWET01006565.1:7446-18888 GCA_011038615.1 Limnodynastes dumerilii
TTCACTGTTATTGGACATTGCCTTTTCTAGTACGACCTTTATTCATTGTGCTGTATCCTATGCGACCAACTTACATTAAACCCGCTTGCTTTCTATTCACACCAGCTCGTCCATTTACTCCCCTGGTACCCGACAAGGATTCACAAAACCCTCTAGCCGTGACAGGTAGGAATTCCCACAAATTGAAGGTCTGTTGGAGTGAGCATCTCAGGAACATAAGGAAGGGGGAGGATTCACACCCTTTATCAGGACACTTCAAAGAGTTCTATGATTGTAACACAGAATCAATAAAAAAATGTACAGGAATCAACAAAGTAGAAGAGAGAAGGGAGTTGGAGATGTGGGGACACAAGAGAAGCATTAGCAAGAAAAGAAATGGAAATTATATTTAGAAATGGAACTATGCAGCCGGGTGGCTTAAACAACATATTTGAACTTAAGTGGTTCTTAAATGAAATTAAAGGTCACAATACAAACTCTCACTACTGGTGACACAGGGCCTGATCCAGAGCTATGCTGTGCCGCTGTCCGTAAGTACAGCCAGCGTAATTCTGGTGCACTCCCCCAACACTGCCCCTGTGGCTGGTGTAATTACACACTGTTACGCCAGCTGAAGTCTACCCTAACTACAGCGTAGTTACTGAGCTGCACGCCCCTTTCTCCAACTACAGCGTACCTGTACCCAACGTGGCATATATGCTTGCCGTTCAAATGACACAGTTATTCTGGATCTCATGCCACCTGCCCCACATTCCAAAGCGCATTTGCACAACACATACTGCATGCGTATTTGTCCTTAGATCTGCCAATGAACATAAGAATAATAATATGGGGCCCGCTTCACTTATACTCTAAAAATATTTATTCATTCATGTGCAATCATAAAACATAAAACATATATTGGCTTAAGTATAGGAACTAGTGTCTGCAGCCACTAGATTCACTAACCCCATAAGCAATCATACAAATATATATGCATATAGAGGTAAAGCTAGGGTTAAAGGGCCTGATTCTCTCTTAAGAAGCTGCGGCTTCAATTGAATTGAATCTATTGAATTAATTTCAATATTCCTATATACTGTTTAGCTCAATCAATTCAATCAGTCCATTCGGAGAGAGAGTATTAAGACAAAATGTCCAATAGGCCTCTTTCCTACATTAAAGCGTCAAAGGCTTACCTGTCCCCTGAAACAACCAACCCCTGTACACAACTATCTTCACACATATAATCAATACATTGAAATAACGACACAGACAACGTTTTGACTATTAAAAGGTTTATTAACAATTAGAAATATGAATTTAGTGAAGAGGTGGCACCAAATGTATGGGGGGTTCAGCTATTCCCTGGAACCAACAAGAGGGTAGGCATCTCCTGCCCTAGGCGCAACGGAAGGATATGGCCACCCAAATCATCACCCCTCTGTCTGTGCACAACCCGACCACTTGGGAAGGCATACCGAGATCCAGCCACCCTGGCTTGGCTGGCGGCTATAATTGAGGGGTGCGTCCATCCTGCTCCATACCTTCAATAATGCCATGAACCTAACGTTTTTTATATCAGCTGACCCCCCACCGATACCGCCACAGCAAAGGACCCCTCAAGGTCCTTAGCCACCACCCTGCACCCCCCTCAATAGCACCTAACAAATTACTCACAAAAAACTCCATACCCCTGTAAGACAAATGTACCCCGTCCCATCTGAAGTGATGCATCTGTATACCTTAACTCTGGATGAGAAACGACATAATCCCCCAAATCAACAACCATCTTTGACATGGATCTATTCAATTTCTTCCGGGCCTTGTCTATTTTCTGAATCGAGCCCGGCCCGCTCTAGTATGATCTTAGACCAGCATAAAGCAAGGCCAAGATACCAATTACGTAAGTCCCTTAAATAATTTTAAATCATTTTTTCAATCATCCATGACTTCATGTGCCCCAGAACGTTACCCCCAAGATGAACCATGAGGCATTCAGGCACGCCCAATTCCTCAAAAAAAATGCTTTAATAGCCATGCCAAAATGTCTCATCTCATACCCCTTATGCCTAACCAATCAATGCACCATCCATCCAGGCCCTAACGTTAATCAACCTATCGGCCCAAAAAACAAAAGAATGACCCACGAAAAAACATCATTAACCATAGTTACACTATATTCCATCTACCCCAATAACGGCTGCTAAATACTTTACTGTAAGCAAAAGAGCGATTATATCTTAAAGCAGAATAAGGGGGTAAGGGTAACAAGGGAGAGCAATTTTGAGTCAGGGTGAAACCAATGAAGAGGAACAACTCCTGAAAACCTCCAGAGGTAAAACAGGCCAAATCATTCCTCGAGCTGGGAGGATCACTCAGGAGAAAAATCCTTCGTACCCCCCAAGGCAAGTTATGATTAATCTAGCTCGCTCTGACTCTCCACCACCCCATATCAAACCGAAAAACTTACACAATACCTAGACATAACCAACCTGTATAAACATTTAACAAAGCTACAAAACCCGTCCCGCTATCTTATTTATTAAATCTTATGTATTTTTTAAAACCATCTGATTTTCACCTCCCAAGGGCCTTAATGGCTTCCTCAGAGCGGCCCTCAGTGGTGGCAGAAGTCGCTGCTCCTCTCCTAACGGAGTGTGTACCATAGCAGGCAGGATCCAAATCCATGCACTGGATGCAATGCTTAAAAATTGAATTGATTTGAAATTTAGTCAGAGGAAAGCTATCAGCGTGCGCTAACCAATTACTCCCCCCCCCCCAGGTGCCCTCCTTTAACATAGGCTCTGGCCAATCATACTGGGCAGATACCTTCACAATGATGGGGCGACAAGGTAACCCAATGCCCCAACCCTGCTGGTCGGTTTTTGAATGGTGAATCTTACAGCTTACCGATTCCTTGAGCAGCACCACATTCGATGACAACAAACCATCATTGTGGGAGGATTTGCTCCTGGCCAAAAGCTCAGAGATTCTAAATTCCCCAAAGTAAGCCCACGAGAAGGCCACCCTGAACAAACAGGACTCAAAACTATCCCTAGCGATGCATTTCACGAGTTTTATCAATTGCTTCAGTAAACTTAAATTGATGGGCTTACGCATATCCTGTCTAGGCGGATGCCCCCTAGCCCACCCCTTAAGAATTCTTGCTACAAAGAAACCCTTCGTGAAATATAATTTGCCATACAATTTATTAAAGTAAGAAATGTCCGCTAAAGCCGCACCCATAGATGCCCGCGTCCTGCCTGCTTGGTACCCATCCCAGAGCCACTCTAACAGCAAAGACCTCTCATCCTTACCTCTTTGGCGCCTGGCATCCCTGCTGCCATGTGCGCCTATAGGCTCGAAGAGTGGCCAGGGTCCAGGGAGCCGTCAGCTAAGGCTTGCAGACCGGCATTGCAATCTGCCAAAGATGATACGGGCATGATAATCCGACCTCTCGCACCCTCGGAGCTAGCTCCCTAAACCTGAACCAGTCAAAACAGAATAGGGCATCTGCCATGCAATTTTCTACCCCTGGTACATGACGGGAACCAAATCTAATATTGAATTGCAAGCACTTTAAAACTAAGTATCTAATTAGTCTGACAGCTGGTGGAGACGAAGCCCTCTGCCTATTGATGGCCTGCACTGCTCCCAAATTGTCGCACAAAAAAGGATATCGCTATCTTTCAAAGCATGCGCCCACAGCTACAATGATCGGGACAGTTCCAGGACCAACAAGTTAGCCATGAGCCCCACCTGCCCCCATTCCAAAGTCCATGGTGCGGTGCACCATTCCCCTTGAAAGAAGGCCCCGAAACCTCAGGAACCAGCCGCATCCGTAAACAAATGCATTTCAAAATTAGATTGCACTTTCTGCTGCCATATTCGAACACCATTAAATCCTTCTAAAAATGCTAACCAAACTCCCGTATCCTCCCTGATTTCTGTTGACAAATGCATGAAATGATGTGCGCGCTTAAATCTCGCGGTCACTCTTTCAAGCCGACAACAAAATATCCTGCCCAATGGGACAACTCTGCACGCAAAATGAAGCAATCCTAAAACCGATTGAACCTTTCTTAGGATAGCCCGGCGGCGCAACCGAAGGTCCCTCAGCTCAGACCTGAGCCTGGATACCTTGTCCTCCGAAAGCCAACAGGAGCCCTCCACCGTGTCAATTTTCGATGCCCAGGTATGATAGATATGTGGATGGCCCCTCCGTCTTCTCCTCTGCTACCGGCACACCAAAGTGCCTAAATAGGAATCTTGCTGAAAATAAAACTTCTACGTTAGACTCCGCCGGGCCGATAAACAAAAAGTCGTCTAGGTAGTTTGTCAAAAACTTATGTTTAGCACCCACCTGAACACACCAGTGCAGAAAAGTGCTAAATCTTTCAAAAAGAGCACAGGAAATTGCGCACCCCATAGGCAAACATTTGTCGATAAAGAAACCCTGTGCCAACTTAAAGCCCATGAACTGCAATGATTCGGGGTGCAGTGGTAGCAATCTAAATGCCGATTCAATATCTAGCTTAGCCAAGAGGGCCCCTTGACCATTAGCTCTAACCATTGCAATTGCTGCCTCAAATGATTGATACTGTACTGAACAAGCAGCAGGGTCCAGGGCATCATTAACTGAATGCCCTTCGGGGTAAGACAGATGTTGGATTATCCTAAACTTGCCCAGAACTTTCTTTGGTACTATCCTCACCGGTGAAATAACTAAATCAACAATAGGACTAACTGTAAAAGGCCCAGCCACCCGACCTAACTTAACTTCTTCTAAAACCTTTTTAACATAACTTCGGGAAACTGCCTGGCCGACTTAAGATTTTTGGGGCACGCCTTACTCACAACACCCTTAAAAGGCAACCTAAACTCCAACTTAAAACCTGAATATAACAAATCTGCAACCTCCCTATCGGGGTATAACATTAACCATTTTAACATTCTCACAACCTTCATTGTGTAGGAGCCCGATAGAGGACCCCTGTTTCCGGTAGGAGGGGCCCAGGATCCTGGCGGAGGTGCTCTAAAAGGGGCATTGGCGGAAACATTACAATCTTTGACTGGGTGAGGACCACCGCATCACATGCATCTATTTGCACAGATAACCCCTCGTGCATCTGCTGTTGTTAAAAGAGAAGCACTTTCCTTTATCGGGAGGTTGAGAGGGGCAAACAACGATTTGGCTTTTCCGAAAGGGTGGCCCATCCTGACCCCCTTTAGGGGGCTGGTCCACTCCTATCCATGTCTGTGAGTCGTAAGAACCAAAAGCTATGCTCTTTTTCCCGTCAAATTTCTTTCGGAAACGCTTTTCGTAATCCCACCATAAGACAGCTTTGGCTGAGGCGTACTTCTCCTGAATGGAGTATAAATACTTCCACATATCAGCCTGCTCCTCTGGCCTGCGCTCTCCCTAACACGCCAAGAAAATGCAAAGACCTCCCAACCATCTTACAAACGTTTTGTAAACATCCTCGCCAATGCCCCCTTTCGCCTTTGCTGCTAGCAGACCTTTTTCCCCTAATTTTTTCCCCTCCCTCAGTGATAGAAAACATATCCACGAAATGTCCCCTATTGATCCTCTCCCGGGAAGAGTTCCTAATATCCCATAAGACATCCATGTTGTCCACAAGAACTGGAGGGGGACATGATCCTCTCCTTGCGTTATCCTTTCCATCTGAACCACTCTTACCTCTTTTCCTAACTCGCTTATAATTACCCCCCAGTGTCTTTTTTAAAAGTCTCATCAAATACTGCGATCAACCTGAAATGAAAATCCTAAAATAGTGGGTAGCGCTCCCTATTAAATAACTCTCTACGCTTTAAGGGTTACACCAAAATAAAACCCACACTCGCCAATCCTAAAATAGGATTAGCTAAGTAACAAAATATATAAATTATAATAAAGGGGAGAGTAAGAAGAAATATATCAGGAAGTCCTAAAGTTAGTCAACTCCTTATTTTTTTCTCCTTAGATCCTCCTCTGATAACAGCTTAATTGAACAAAATCTTAAACCGTCTTTGATACACTCTAAAGGTCCATATGGACCTTACTGCGCCTTATCTGAGAGTCTGAGGATCTAATGCAAGAAGAGACTGATCCCCCCGGATGAATCAACGGTATCTCCAGCATCTGACTCACCCGCGTGATAACGTCTACCAGAATGAGATGCATCCTGCGGAGCTGAGAAGGTCCTGTCTGCTCTTCAGTGCACGCTGACTGCTCATTTCCGACTTCCATGACTGACTCTCGTACAGGCTTTGAAAAGCAAAAAGTGTCAGAAACCGTAGCATTAACCCCTTCCTTTTTGGCTTTACCTTTACCCAGCGCCCTTCTTTTCTGCTGACGCCTTTGGCTACCATCCTCAGTACCCCCAAAGGGTGTTCCCGCCATAGGAACCGGGATTAGGCAAACTGAAAAGGCACTTATAAACCAGATCCCGTCTGTGTACCTGGCACCATCAGTGGCCAGCTGGACCCCTTCATCATCCCTGTAGGGAAGGGCCACTGCACCATTGTTTGACTAACATTGGGGTGACTTATGGGTTTGAATGATTCATTTAGCCTAGCACATGCAGCTGCTGGACTGGATGGAGAACTTAAAGTTTCAGACAGGTCACTGTCATCTGACCACAGACTTACATCGCTGCCACTATCCTCAAATAGCAAAGGTGAAAGGGATCCCTGAGGAGTATCTGGAATACACTCCAGAGATACAGATGACGCAGGGCTGGGGTGCCTGACAGACTTTTGCTTACATTTACCCCCTTGTTTTCCCCCTCACTCTTGCTGACTGATGTGCCTTATCCCCCATGCCCCCAGCCTGGCTTCTGCCCCTAAACATGGTCTGAGTACTGTGTTGCACCACCTGCCCCCTCCCCCTAGGTAACGCACTTTGCATGGCATTGGTGGCCTCAGTGGGAGCTACAGTGACGTCCTACTGCCCACTGCTCGCACCCTCCGGAGCCCCAGAGCTACTCTGGCCCCTCTCCCGCCTGCATGAACTTTTCTTTGCTCTTTGTGCCCTATCAGACACAGAAGCCTTTACAGCATTGGTGGCTTCAGTGGGAGCTGCAGCCGCCTATGAACGCGGTCTGCCCGCTCTCCCCTGGGACTCCTGTAATGATAGGCCATTCCCTCCTCTCTCCTTGCTGCCCCCACGGCAGAAAGATCTGTAAGCTTCCAACAAAGCCCCTTTATAACCCTTTACCCCTCCCCTTAAAGACCACCCCCTAGCCCTATTCTAAATGGCTCCCTTACCATTCTCCTAAACTTAACCCATGACTTGCCTGTTTCAGGGAACAGCAGCCTGGCGTTTATCCTCCTTCCGTCCTATGCGGCCCTCTGTCCTCTAATTGTCTGAACCTATCTCCTCTTCTCTTTGTATTCTTAATTTGTTCTATTCCAATGACCAATAGATGTTTGACACCACCATTCTTACATAGACTTAAGTGTCTTGAGACACTGGACCTGATTCACACTTAAGAACGCGTTAGGTTCCTAAATATATGCAACTAATTGCAATGAAACTCCCTCAGCATTCCCCCAGTTTTCAGGTTCTTATGTGACTTACGAGTGCCATAGGGCTCCCTTAACTGTAGGTTCGCATTTGAATGTGTAGGGCGTCTACTTAGGAACCTAACTGCATAACCGCGGGTTCATTTGGTCATTTAAATGCCTCTCTCCACCCAAATCTTCGGATCTGTCAAATTCATTATGCATGGAACGCCCATTTTTGCGTATGTTACTACAAACCTACAGATATTAAGTTCGTAGTGTATAAGCACGGAATTTGCGAACTTAAGTCCAACGTAAATACCATATAAAAGTTACTATGCATGCACAAGGCGCCTTCTTAAATATACGCACCTAAAATCATACGAATTCTTAAGTGTGAATCAGGTACACTATGAGTTAAACATGTTTTCTTTACATTTCTTTTATGCTCTAAAAACCGTACATTTAAACTCTTTGTCGTTCTACCGACATATTGTATGCCACAAGAACATCTAACCACATAAATGACATAAATGGATTGACAGTTTATAAAACTCTTAATTTGAAATTCATCAGAGTTTAATACATAATTGGTGACTGACAATTTTTAAGAAATCAGAATATCATTGAGCGCGCTATATAGTTTTCCAGAGTTTTATCAATATCAACAGGAGAGGATATAGGACCCAGGTGATACGAATCGGTGCGGTACTGTGCGGTGTCCCGGCTGATTGCCCTGACAAGACAACCGCCTGTCGTTGCAGTGGGATGGTCCAGTCCTCTTGCCCTGATTGGCCAGCCCTCCTGTAAATACCCAGCATTTCCCTTGCCCCCTCGCTGGGTATAGAGTCTCTCTTCTCTTTTCCAGCTCCTAGTGCCAGATTTCTGTGCCTAGTTCCTTGCTCCTGTATCTGCCTTGCACCTTAACCCTTTGCTCTCTCTTGCTCTTCTCTCCCTCTCTCTCTACCTTTGCTCCCTTAGGCTTTCTGTGTGCTTGCTGCGAGATTACTTCCTTGGTCGCCCCCAGTGTTTACCTCTGTGTTCCCTTCCTTTCTCCTGTTCCTAGTCTATCCTTCCCGGTTGTTTGCATTCTCCTTCCATCCTGTGTGGGTCCCTTCCGGTTGCCTGAGTTGCCTTTGTCTTTCCGTTTGTCTGCACTGTTCGTCATGAGATCCCAGTATTTCTCCAGCGGTGTGGGTCTACCTTGCCTCCCTTCCGGTGTCGGTTCTGGGGTCTAACTGCCGGGGGCCGATACCTGCCTTTTTGCCTGCAGCCTAGCCTTTTCCCACTATTAGGGGCTCCAGTGAACAACTGGCCTCTGGTCAGATTATCATTGCGCTATATCGTTTTTCAGAGTTTTATCAAAGTTTTTTAATATCAACAGGAGAGGATTTAGGACCCGGGTGATAGGAGGACATTAAGGATATGATCAACTTCACTAAAGACTTAATAATTTTTTTAATTCAATACAGAAATTTAGAGAAAGGAAGAAATGATATTCTTGTGATCAGTAAAACACACACAATAAGGTTTAATACACGCTTATATTCTTGATTGATATGCGTCCATCCCATTACATCCCGTAACTCTAAATAGGAATTATATTATTTGTCCATCCTGTAATTTCCCACAACAGGAAATAAGAATTATAATATTAGTATAGACAACTATCATTTTTTAAGACTGCAAAATAAGGAACTAAAAGAAAAGTTGACAATTATAAGAAACAACAATTTACTGATGACGTCAGAGAAGACTTAACTACGTTGATCCAAATACCCCTGGAGCACCTTGATATAAAGTACACAGTACTTGAAATGCGTCGGTTTCCATTTCCCTAGCTCAGAGAACCAGTCCCTTTTCCTTCAGCGGATCTTAAATGGAGGACCCTGTAGTCAGTATCAGCTCTGGGAATTGTGTCACCTGTGGGGACAGGTTCCATACCTGTTACTAAGGATCCAGGCAAAGGGATGGTGGATTTACACATTGAGATTCACATTGAGATAAGACACTGAAAAGTTGAGTGGACCAATGTGGGAGAAATTTTTTACCACCTAGATATACCGCACTACAGTGGACGACGCTATTTATGTCTTTTATGGTCTTGGAAAGATTGGAGTAGAGAGAAATAGAAGAGAAAAAGAAACTTACCGTAAAGCAAGATCATAAAGGAGAAGAGTGTGAGTATATACTAGTATCGGATCTATTCAATTCTATCCGACTGTCTTACATGAGATATTCAGTATCCTTTGTCCTCGGTTGAGAACACTTGTGGAGAAGAGAGGAGTTTCTTTATGAAAATAATAGCTAAAGAAAAAGGAACCTGAACAAATTAATGAAAAAGAGCATTATATCAAGTGGAGTCAGAATCTTCAATATAAGAGGAATAGAGTCTAAAGCTAAAGAGGTTGGTGCTGGTTTTCAACAAAACTCCCAAACAGTCTCTGAACTACACTGTACAATTACATCCATGGAATGTGAGTGTTACTGGTGACTGACTAGAGAAAGATTTGTGCATTAAAGTATAATGACACCCCCTTATTCTGATAAGTAATCAAAGATTTTAGAACCGGTTTCTCTTTTGTGCAGCATATACTATACATTTACTAATCACCTTATTCATAGATATTGCACCTTAAATTCCAACATTTCATGTGTTTTTGTAGGGGGCAGTGTAATCATTATATGACAATATTCCAACATGTGATAAAAATAGTTTTTCCCTCCCTTGGCCAAAAAGGAAGCGTCACTTGTTTCCTGTTTTCTACATTTATAAACCACATCGGCACTGCCAGTAACTGCGATCACAGATCAATGATATAGAAGCTACAGACGGCAAAGGTGAGTGAGATCATTTACATAGAGCACAAGATCCAGAGTTGGGAAAATAAAAGGAAATCAGGTGGAAAGCAAAACCATCTTAAGTTGCAGGGGAGGCAAATGTCATCTGTTGCAAACAGTATTAGAGTTGAGATGTGGTGTTTTCTATCCCAAGTCTAAATAACAGTGTGATAGTAACGTTGGTCAGTATCTGTGTGCAATAAGCAAAAGCAAAGTATTCTCACTGCATGCAGAGAATAACAAAACTTCCTGTTAAATTCAACACAGCTTCACAAATGTGCTCTTTTTTGGCATTTGATTTTTGAATCAGCCCCATTATTGTCATTACAAGTTGTCAAAATGACTTTAATTTCTATTATTGATCATGGGCCGGATTCAGACCCCCCGCAAGCTTTCCATACATGCGAGAGTTTGTCTGTCCATCACAGAGAGGGGAGTAGACACCTTTTGTCACTCCCCTCTCTCGTGCTTACGCTGCCAAAAGTCTGCCTTAAGTCCATCGTGGTGCGGATCAGCGGTCAGTACGACCACTGATCCGCACCAGTGCGTGAGCCCCCTCCCACACTGTACCATTACCATGCTTCCCCCCTACCCATTTTAGTGAGTGGAGGGGAAGCACAGCCCATTTCTACTGAACTGGTCTCCTACGGAACTAAGGCATAGTATTCAGAGTACTGGACGTATAAAATAGACGTCCTGTGTTTAGCGATTTTTACTACTGTGCATGCGTAGTAATTTTTTTTACGTAATCTACGTATCTTTTTCTTACGTAGATTGTGTAAATGCCGTCTGAAAGACTGTATTGAAGCAATCTTTGTAAGAAAAAGATACATAGAATACGTTAAAAAAATTACTACACATGCGCAGTAGTAAAAATCGCTAAACACCGGACGTATATGTTATATAGTTCAACAGAAATGATATATTGTTGAGGAGGTGATATTTTTATGTAATGGAGATTTTGAATTTGACTTTAGGATAAATAGTTCAAAACTTCAATACAAAAGTTCATTTTTGGGGCACTCACTTCCTATGTAATTTAAAGGTGTGAAAATGTATACATAGTAATTAAAATGAACATAGCTACATCAAAAGTTAAAATATTTAAAACAG